>PVJD01007968.1:0-77745 GCA_004026545.1 Mormoops blainvillei | reverse complement strand
AGAAGAAGAAGAAGAAGAAGAAGAAGAAGAAGAAGAAGAAGAAGAGGAAGAAGAAGAAGAGGAAGGAGGAGAAGAAGAGGAAGGAAAAGAAGAATCCCATTATGCAAGTCTTGGCCTAGACTGAGGGTTAACTCTGAGGAGATCTCACAACTTAAACAGTCACTGCTCTGATTTCATAACTTATGCCAAACCTTTTAAATGGTACCTAGAAAGTAAAACAAATTCACTTACAAAGTGGTTTGGACTGTAATCGGTAGCTGCAAAGTATTTAGAAGAGTTGGGTTAAAAGGTATTTTAGGAGTGCAAATTATGCTCCTTTTATCCCGCTGCCTAAATTAAGCTCTCCCACAGTATCTTGTGATGGCGACCTATTTCCTGCCTCTGGTGAAGATTTGTCACAATCAATCTGGTGAGATAATCCTTGGAATAATAATAGTCATCATGCAGCAATTTCATTAAAATGTGTTATAGAATGGTGAGTACTTCTTTTTGTTGCCAACAAATAAATGAGTCTTTAATCGACTAAAAGAAACACATTTCTTCTTTATCCCCTTGGCACAGCCTGTTCCGATTGGGGGAAAAAATTATTCAGAATGTTCCAGGGCATCATGCTTCACTGGAACACAGCGCTGGAAACACTGAGGTGCAGGACTCTTCTCCATGGAGGAGCTGTGCTTCCTTCTCTGCATGGCTTTGGCCTGCTTAGCACACTGCTAGTTATTAATGATGCACTTGGGATCGTGGTGACCTCTCTCCACCTCCTCCAGCAGATGTAGCCCGACTATGACAAAAACAAAATATCAAACATGGGGGTCTAATTCTATTTGGCATGCAAGTCATCTGGGTATGAACTACTTCAAAAGATTCTATAGCCTGAAACTCGTCTCTGAAATAAATGCCTACACATGTTATCATCGGTGAAGTGGTGGTGCTGCTCTAAAGGAGATTAATGTCTAATTGCCTCCTTCATTCACAGCTTTGTCCACCAACTATCTGGGGCCCGAGGCTCTCTGTTTTCATTATTATCTCTCTATTTAATTAAGTTAACCCCTAAGTACAAAATTACCTTTGTTTTGGGAGGGGATTCAATTGATTCACTTTGTTCAACCTTTCCCAACATGTTTCATTAACACACAATGTTTATATACCTTCATGAGGGAGTTAAATCTGCCGGCTCCAAGTTAAAGTGAAAATGGGAGCTGAGACTGATATTGGTCCACCCAGTCTTCTTAACATCCCTTTCGTCTCATTTTTTTTTTCACTAATGTGAGTTGAAAAGATTTTCTGAAATAATAGCTCCTATACGTGTACCTGGGTGTGCAGGCCCCAAAGGGAATATTCAATAAATATACACTGAGCTCTGACTTGGTGTGAGGCATTATGCTCAGTGCTAAGGTGAACACCAAAAGGTATTAAAATGCCTCCTGTCCTGTGACAGCATC
This sequence comes from Mormoops blainvillei, assembly GCA_004026545.1. NCBI lineage: Eukaryota > Metazoa > Chordata > Mammalia > Chiroptera > Mormoopidae > Mormoops > Mormoops blainvillei. Next base: position 76,303 of record PVJD01007968.1, on the reverse strand, counting down.
AATCTGCTGGGAAGTCTGAGAAAAATAAGTCCACAATGACATTACAAAGGCAGTCTGGGAGCAGGCAAAGTGAAATTAAATCCAGGAGATCATAACTTGCTTAGAAAGCATTATAATATTTTATACACTTTCATGTTTGATCTGCACAATAGCTCTTTGCTCTCAATGAAACATATGTTATGATTCCTATTTGACAAATAAAGAAACAAAGTCATTGCAGGTTCTTTGCTGAGCAACTACTAGCAGAAACGAGATCTCTTAGCCTGTATGTTTTTTAAGTTAGGTGGTTAAAGGATTCACCCAGGACTCAAAGTTCATCACTTTGCCTTCACTCTATAAGTTTTCAGTTATTACTGGAATTTGAAACAGCTCTGTGTTAGTGTCTTAGCATTGGCTCCCTGGGAAACAGACCCTAGGCAAGTCTGATGAGGAGTGCCCTAGGAAACAGCACCTGCAAGGGAGTAAGAGAAACAAGAATTGGCAGAGGAAGAAGTCAAATTTAAATACACTTTCTCCAGGGAGTTTTCATGCTCCTTCAAAGCTGTCCCGTGTTGAGGCAACAGGGTTGGGTCTTTATGCCGCCTCATCTACCAGTCATCAGATGTAGGATGTAGAAGCAGTCAGCCTTGGGCCAGGAAACTCCCTTTAGCTACTACAATTGCCAAAGAGGTATTTAGCTGTGAACAGCCAGCAGACAGTTACTTGAGAAGTGAGTGAACTTTCCAGAGGTAGAAGTCTAGATGGTATATCACAAGCTCCACTACGGTTTGTCAACAGAGGCTGAGTTGTGAGATTGAAAGAAATTAAGCTCAAAATGTCAGTGACTTAATACAGCATGGGTTTCTTTCTTGCTCACAAGACATAACCAGTGAATATCAGGTAACTATCTTGGGCACCTATCCTCAGAGCATTGTCTTGGTGATTTGTGCTGCTCTTTCTTGTGTCTTTACCATTTCCGTGTGTGCCCTCCACAGCTGTGCAGGGACTCTTCACTGACTCAGTCTGAAGGTGACATATCACTTCTGCTTACAGCTTATAGGCCAGAATTAGTCACATGGTTCTGCAAGAAGACTGGGAAGCATGTGCTTCCTTTTGTCCGGGAAGAAGAGAAGAAGCAGAAAATTATCTCCACATAATCTTTTGGAGTACCAGCATAAATGGTACTAAAACATTAAAACATTAGCCAATCGATCAACATACAATATAGTTTCTGATCACGTTTTATGCAGCAGTGCTACGTTAGGTGTTTTGACAACTAATGTAGCAGAACAACAAAGCATTAAAAGTCTCCATGGAAGACTAGATGATCACATGTACAGAAGAAAAGAAACTTATTCAAGGCAGTATGTAATCAAGAGTTAAATTGTGACTAGTGATGCTAAATGCCATATGAATACAGGGAAGAGATGTCAAAATGGGAAGATGTCAAAGGAAACTATGAAAATGACAAAAGTTGAATTAGGTCCTAAGAATTAAAAACCCTGTGGAAAGATGAGCAGTGTACCTCCACAATTAGAATAAGATATACCCCATGAACACTCTAACAGCATTTAAGATGGTCTCTCTTTTAAAAAATCTCACTTTCTCAAATATATGCTTCCATTATTAGGGCAAAATAATTCCTTAACATGAGGGAAGGTTGATAAAAAATGAAAGAGCCTGTCATAAGCTGAAAAACAATTTGTTGCATGGCAAAGATTGGTCAGGTGCAAATGTACGCATAGCAAAAAGCACTGTGCTAAAATTGCCTGCCGAACTACCTTCCTCCCATTTCAAAACTAACCGAGGCTGTTAACTTCATGCGTACCTGAGTGCTCCTCCCCATCACCACCAGATTGCACCATGAGGAATTCCTGACGTTGCTCTAATTCCTCCTTTCCACTCCCCATAGGATCCCCAAATCAATTAAGCAATTTGATCCATGAGCTTTTAAAAGAATCAGCTCAGGATATGCAGCAAAATTTTATCCACTCATTTTTGTTGAAGAAAGTAAAACATATTATACACCTGCTTTGTTTGAGTTATGTCATGTGACCTCTTACTTAATCCTCACAGTCCCTGAGGCTGAACAATTTTATCCCAATTTTATATTTGATGACATTGAGGTTTAGTGAGATTAAATCACTTTCCCTAAGGTTAGGGTTGGTTAAATTGCTTGTCCAAAGTGAAATTTAAACCTCTATCTGTCTGATTCTACAGTCTATCCATTTTTCCATAAAATTCCAATCATCAATAACTCTATCAAAGTCAGCCTACCACAATATCCCAGTGTTTTCCAGAAATTTCTGTAAGTTGAACCCAATTTTGAGTAGCAAAGTAATTTAATTACTGAAGTTCCTAATAGAGAATTTCCTAATGTGTCTGCACCATATGGCCGTCCTAGGCCACGGACTTTCAGAAACCGCATTATGAAAGCTCAAACATAATTCATTCTGTGGTTGTCAACATTTGCTCCACACTGGCAATCTGTAAAAAATTAAGCTAAGACCACCCAATCTGTGGGACTAAGGCTTCAGCTGTTTTTATCCTGGGCCATACTCACAGCAATGACCATCAGGTTGAACACGCTGAGCCCCATTCTCACCCTGCTGGACAATGCTGTTCCTTTTGAACATTTGAAAACTACATGCTTCAAAGCATCTGCCTACATTATTATGCAACAGCAGTTTTCAATGGACCATGTTTGAGATGAATGGAACTCAGGATATGTCTATCACATATAGTAAGGCACTTGAGATTAATGAGACCAGATGTTCCTAGGAACCATAGGGAAAGAACAATGGAATGTTGCTCTGTTCTTCCTATTGACTTTTTCCCCCTCTCATGTTTGCTGGAACAAACTGCATAATTTCATCTAGTGCATAAGCAAGGCTACTCCAGATAATTCAGAAATTGTTACGTCCTGGTTGCTGGGTAACTATATAAACAGTCTGGGGCCCCAGCAGGAAATCCCACTCATTTGCTTTATCAGTTCAATAATCAAAATAACAAATAAATAAAAATAAGCAGTCAACACAAATAAAAGAATTTAAGAGAAGAAATGACCCACCTGACACTAAAAAAGTGTAAATGTAGGAGCTCCATATTTGGTGGGGGTTTGGGGAAGTATTGAAAACAAAACTGCAAAGGAATTTTAATTTTGAGCTAAAATGAAAAATAATCAATTCAAATCCAGAGCACTAATTTTGCCGTTTATAGAGCTGCCTTGTTAAAGGTCCCTGTATGTGGCCTTACCCTTCAGAAGGCAGCCTATCCTAAAATTTCCAGTGAGAGGCATCTCACTCCTAAAGCCCCACTTCCATCCAAAGCAAAGCAGTACCCGAAAGGGCTGAGTCAGGGAAGCTGTCAACACTTGCCTTCAGTCCTCTGCACATCTCAGAAGCCAAAGGGGAGTGGAGGAGGAGGAAATGCAATCACCCCTCTCAGCAAGTTGATCAAAATGCCCTCTGTGGTAATCACCGGGCAGCTGCTGGGAAAAGAGCATTCAATCTAAATGTAAAATAGAACATACTCCTGACAATCAGGCTTCAGTCCACTGAGGGGAAACATGCCATCTACTTACCTTTCCCTTCCCTGGAAATGAATCAACGTGTTCCGCTTTGAAACTCATCAGCACACCCCTGTTTTCACTTCCCCCACAAATAGATAAGAAGTCTGTAATTTTGAGTGAGAATGAACACCCTGCAGGCATGATGATTTATGTCAGATATTGCAATTGGTTCCAACAGTGTAATGTGAGATGACATGCAATGCAAGCAATCTACCTGCAAAATAAAATGTCTTTAGGTCCAGTATGATTAGTCAACAGCACGCAGAAAAATAGCTCATGCGCAAAACAGCTCTTCAGGTAACCAGCTCAAACTGTGCTGTTTGTTTGTTGATGGCATTATTATTGTGATCAAAATGGAGAAGTGGGCCCCGGAAGAGGCTACATTTTCAATGTGAGTAAGTTTTGTAAGATTACCAGGTGTTTAGGGAAACTAAAGCTGCAATTCAGGAGTCAGCTTCTCTGTCCAACTCTACAATAGTGCTAAGAAATCCGTCTACTTTTTCTGCAAGCTTAACATAGCTTCTTATCTAAAATGTTGCTTTACCATGATATCATGAGATTTGAACCACTGAAGACATTCTCTCTCTTCTCCTTAAAAAATGATGTTTCCTTTGAGGAACATTTCTTCCTAGTGCCAATGCTCTTCAATGGAGCTCCTTTGTGGGGACAAACCTGGACCTTCTTCACCTCCTTTGAGACACGCTGACTGGTGCAGCAGAAAAAAATAACCTAGGTGCTCCGCTCAGCTCCTCCCCGTCCTGGGGCTGAGTTGCCTGCAGACAGAGGGCTGAAGGTTTCTGTTAGGGCATCTGCTTTTCCTCTTATCTGCACCAGGCTCTCTAAGTGCAGAGGACTAACTTGAACAAAAGATTTCATCCTCCACCTCACAGGCTTTCTTAGAGCAGCAGGAATCCTCTGTGTTGCCTTCAGGGTCAGGCCCATCACATGTGTCCAGCACTTCTATGACTAGTTAAAGCTGCCATGTCCTACGGCCCAGTATTAGAAAATTCATTTGCTTTTCACACAAAGGTAACATCTTACGACATACCGTTATCAGCACTATAAGTGATACGTAGATTTCCTGTCTGCCTTATTCCTTGCCTTATTTCTCAATGTGTTCCCCTGTTAGGGAAGAAAGATACATTTTATTGAAAGCCCGACATCTCAAGAGATTTCACCTTTGTGAAAAACTATATAAAAATACTGGGTGATAAACTTGGTCTTTCGGTTAGTGATATCTTATATGCGGTCATACATTAGTTCTCCATTCGCTTTGCTTTGCTGTGCTTCAGGCCATCGAATGGAGAACACAACAGGACTTGGTGCTAGACTCAATGACGTCTAAATAGGACGACCATTTAATTCAAACCAAAAAACGTTTGAGAGTTAAGGGAGTGGGAGGTGGGACAATGAATAATGGCACTGGAACAAATGTTGTACACCATGGATATTCCAGGAAATAGGATCTATTGGACTCTGCTTTTATTTGTGATTTTCCAACCAGAGAACCTGTGAATTTTCCACCGTTTGTCATTTTCGCCTTATGTTTTCTCTCCTTTTAATGAAGTTCTGATGCAGCTGCCTAGCTTAAATGAGAAGCTCTATTAGCAAAGTTTTCAATTAATGCCGTTTCAAGTATATTAAAATACCTGAACCATGTCTATACTTATGCATCTGTTTATAGCCCAGTCTTTTCTCTGTGAAAGTTCCTAAAAGAAGTGAGTGATTTGCTTATAAAAAAGGGCATTTGAAAGGTCGGAGGCCCCATGAGACACCATGGTCATTGGGCCTGGGCTGCTTTGTGCCCAGCAGCATCTGGGAAGCTGCCTGCATCCTCCATTCCGTTTTGACCTTGACATAACCATCAAGTGTGGTGTTGAGGACATCTGTCCTATGATTCTCAAGGAGAGAATGTCGTGAATCACTACTCCCCAACAGATCTATCTGCATTTTGCTGAAAGTTGACTTTAATTTTACTGGAGGTCTTAAAAGTCCGAAAGGATGTATTGAAATTCACTTTCAGGGTATTTACAGTAAACAGTGCTTTATAGCAGGGGTCCCTGACCCCCAGTAATCACCTGCTGCCTGTTAGTGGCAGGTGACAGAAGCTCACCTACTGAGGCAAAATGGTTGGGGACCACTGCTTTATAGCATGGGACTGACAAGAATTTCCCCGTTATTTCACAAAAAATGAAAGTAATGGGGTTTTCTAGGTCAGTGAAAAATGAAAGCAGTGGGGCTTTCTGGCATATTACTTCATTCTCCCTCCCCTCTCAAAAGACTTAATATTACTTGGGAAATTCTCAATGAGTTCCTAACTCATAAAAGATGTCATCTGCCATCAATGAAGTTTAAATTATTTCCTCTAAGAAAAGTTAAATATATTTTAAAAATAGACTCTGTATTTTCATTTCCTTGAGAAATTTTATCTTATCATTTAAAAATAAGAATTGTAACCCTACATAAATGTTGGGAGTCTAATGATTTCCTCTATCTTTGGGATGAAACAGAAATACCTTGGATGGAAATGTTGTCTTTAAGTGAATTAAAGTGGCAAAACTGATAAACCAAGGCAGGTTGCTCAGCTTCTGTGGCCCTGAAATGGTGTAGAACGAGAGAACAAGTCCTTCCCTTTCCCATGCTAAATTTACTCTCTAGATAAATTATAGACAATATCATTTAACCTGTCTAGCATCAATCTCTTATCTGATGTTTGTGGCCAGGAAAATTAATAATAAGATATTCTAAAAAGTGGTCCTGCTCAGCTCTGAATTAGCCATTTGTCCAAGGAGCCCTGTTTCTTTTTACTGGAGAATGGTGTTAGCAACTAACCTTGGGCCTGGATGAGCTCAGTACTACTTGAGTACCACTGCTTCGAGGTGCTTTCAGCAGACAGAGCTAAGAAATACATTAATAGATGCTCAACCATACATATACAAGCCTATCTATAGTTTTTTCTTTGCCTACTCTTTGTATCTCTATCAAGTTAAACATGAGTTCCTACTGATGTCTCCAACTTCCTTCCAGTACCGCATAGCTCATTCTAGCTTATGCCTTACTTATTCCCACTCCGATAGTAAATAATTCAGCTCCCACCATCATTACCCTTTTACTTATTTGTTCAGTCCTATTACACATGTGTAATCATTTCAGAATTATTAATATATGCTCACTTGAGAAGAAAACTTCACCAGCTAAAACATAGTGTCTGTATACAGTTCCTTTTGTATTTAGTCTTAATTTCTAGTCAAAACATAATTTTTCAGTTACTTAGGTCAGACCCTTTTCCCTCACCGTCAGTGAGACTATGTTATACATGTGTAATATCCCCTGCATTTCATCTTGGGACCCCTGGATCTCCTGATTGATTTTTTTCATACACTAAGGTACATTCTTGGGTGCTGTGAAGTTCTAAGGCACCCAAGAGCTTTACATGTATGTAGGCACCACAATGTCACCCTACAAATTAGTACCACAACCCTAAAAAAATCCTATGTTTCCTAAGTATACACAAAAAGTAAAAATTTTACCTGCTTAAATATTTAACTTTCTTATTTTATTTTATTTACTATAAGCTCATCAATAGTAATTAAATCAAATTGAAAGTAGAAAAATGCTTTTAATTACATCATAAACACTCTTAAGCACTATAAATATAAAGATATTGAAATATGAAGTAAAGAGTAAAAAATATTACAAGGAAAAATCGAAAACCTAAGAACAAGAATTCACAAGTATTCCAAATGCAAATGCAGACCTATCTCCCCAGTTTCTTATCTTTGTCTTACTTTCTGTGTTTTACGAGTCAATTTTCTATACCTTCTTTATTGTTAAAATATGGGCCATTACTGTAAGGACAGAAAGGAGTAGATCTGTATATCTTTAATTAAGGAGTGATATGGGGCTGAAATAGATTCTAGGCGTAGGAGTGGCTTCCCTTCCTTGACCTTCTATTAATATCATTCTAAAAATAGGAGAAGCATATTTTGTGTGATATGTTGAACTATCCAGTTATTAATCTACATTCCAAAAAGAACTTGGACTTAAAGTGGAAACAAAATTGCTTGATTCTTCAACATCTCTAGTCATGTTCTAAATATGAAGTCTTCTATCATAGATTTAAAGACACTCTTTACAGATTCAGTGAAATTTGCTTTGGGCCAGTGGAATTATGTTTATCAATTAGAAGGAAGAAGATCCCAGATTTTGATCAGTCTTTCAGCTCTCAGAGGGTCTCTTGACTTTAAAAAAAATTCCAATGACTAAGTCTAAACATATCTTTAAAGAAGTTTTCCCTCTATAAGTGGGCGTAGTTACGCACTTGATTTTTGATTGAAGCTAATAGACACCTACTCATGCACACTGAACAGGTTTATATTGCTGTTTGTATTTGCACTAGCAAGGTACGAGAGTTCAAGTTGCTCCTTATCCTCACCGGCACTTTTTATTATTTTTTATTTTAGCCATTCTAGTAAGTATGCAATGATATTTCATTTTGTAAAATTTGAATATCCCTAAGGACTAATGATGCTAAACATCTTTCAAAATGTTTATTGGCCAAGAATATAACTTTTTTCTAAAGTGTCTATTCAAATATTTAATTTTTTTTAATTTAACTGTTTGCCTTTTTATTAAGGAGCTATGGGTGTCATACATTTTGGGTGTAAGGCTTTTATCAATATGTTTTGCAATATTTTTCCCAGTCTATGGCTTATTATTTTATTTTGCTTACAGTATTTTTTTAGAGAAAAACTTTTAGATTTTGATGAAGTCCATGATATTCTATAAAAGATCTTGCCATAGGGACAGAAAGTAGATGAGTGTTGCCAGAAGCTACGGATAATGGAAGGGAATTGACTGCAAATGGACATGAAATAATTTATTGGAGTGGTGAAAATGTTCTATATATGGATTATGGTGTTGGTTACACAACTACAAACTGAAAAGGGGTGATGATTTCTATTTTGCATAAAGCATACCTCTGTAAAACTAATTTTACCATAAAATAAAATACCTGTTTGAAATTCTTCCTATATCAGACATTAATCCAGCTTGCTGAAATTGGTATGGGCTCAAGACTCTGATTCAAATTAAGCAATTCTACTCTCTTCCTTCTAGTCCTCTATCTACTTCTCAGTCCAAGGAAACCTCTGCTGACCTGGCTGTATGGCATGTTCGTTTTTCCAGATCTGTAATAAGTTTGGTTCTTGCCTTTTAAGCCTGATTTCAGGAAGAAGGCAATTCTCTGTTGGTCAGCTAAGATGCCTGCCTTGATTTTTTTTTTTTTTGATAGAGACTACAGTTTCAGGTACACAGCAAATTTGAGGAGAAGATGCAGAGATTTCCCATATGCCCCTGCCCCACACACTCATAGCCTCTTGCATTATCAACATCCCCCACCAGAGTGGTGTATTTGTTTTAACTGATGAACCCACCTTAACACATCATAATCACCCAAAGTCCATTGTTTCGGTTGTTACTTACTCTTGGTGATGTGCATTCTATGGGTTTGGGCAAATGTATAATGACACATTATATTATCATGCAGACTATTTTCAAAGCCCAAAAAATTTTCTGTGTTTTGCCTGTTCATCTCTTCCCTCTCCACCAACAACTTCTGGCAACTACTAATCTTTTTACTGTCTCCATAGTTTTGCCTTTTCTAGAATGTCATATAATTGTAGTCATACAATATATAACCTTTTCCGATTGGCTTCTTACACTTAGTAATATGCACTGTTTCATTTATGTGTTTTCATGGCTTAATATCTCACTTCTTTTTAGTATATGAATAATATTCCATTGTCTGAAAGAACCATAGTGTATTTATCCATTCAGCTACTGAAGGCCATTTTGGTCGCTTCTAACTTTTGGCAATTATAAATAAACCCCTAATAAGCATCCCTGTGCAGGTTTTTGTGTGCATATAACTTTTAAACTCCTTAAATAAACATTAAAGAGTGTAATTGCAGGTCTTATGGAAAGGGTATGTTTAGTTTTATAAGAACTGCCAAACTGCTTTCTAAAGTGACTGTACCATTTTGCATTCTCATCAGCTATGAATGAGAGTTCTTACTGCTTTGCATCCTTGACAGCATTTGGTCTTGACAATGCCTGGATTTTGGCCATTCTAATAGGTGTATAGTAGTATCTCATTGTTTTGCATTTTCCTGATGACATAGTGTGAAGCATTTTTTCATATGATTATTTGCCAACCACATGTCATCTTTGTTGAGGTGTCTCCTAAAATCTTTGGCCCATTTTAACCATTTACCAATTTTACCAATACCATTTTTTGTATCTGGTTTTCTTACTGATGAGTTTTAAGAGTTCTCTGTATATTTTGGAGAACAGTCCTTTATCAGATGTCTTTTGCAAATACTTTCTTCCAGTCTGGGGCTTATTTTCTCATTGTCTTTCACAGAAAAATTTTCAATTTTATTGATTATTTCTTTATGAATCATGCCTGTGGTGTTATATCTAAAAAGACAGATGTAAGTTCATCTAGATTTCCTTTAACAATACCTTCTAGAAATTCTATATTTTGAATTTTACATAGAGGTCTATAAATTTTTCATTTTACATAGAGATCTATAATTTATTTTGAGTTAATTTTTGTGAAAGTTGTAAGGTCTGTGTCTAGATTTTTTTTTTCATAAATGTCCAGTTGTTCCAATACCAACACCATGTTTGAAACATGATCTTTACTCCAGAGTATTACCTTAGTTCCTTTGTCAAATGTCAGTCAACTATATTTATATGGGTCTATTTCTGGACTCTGTTTTGTTCTATGGATCTATTTGTCTATGCTTTGCCCAAACCACACTGTCTTGATTATTGTAGCTTTACAGTAAGTCTAGAAGTCAGGTAATATCAGTCCTCCAATTTTGTTATTTTCCTTTAATATTGTGTTGGCTATTCTGATTCTTTTGCCTCTTCATATAAATTTTAGAACTAGTTTGTTGCTATCCACAAAATTACTTTCTGGGATTTTCATTGGGATTGTATTGAATCTATAAATCAAGTTGAGAGAAACCAGTATCTTGATGATATTCAGTCCTCTTATCCATTAACATACAATAACTCTCCATTTATTTGGTTCTTTGATTTCATTCATCAGAATTTTGTAATTTTCCTCACACAAATCTTATACATAATTTGCTAGATTTATTTCATTTTGAAGGGTGTTAGTGTAAATGGTATTGTGTTTGTATTTTCAAATTCTACTTGTTCATTGCTGATACTGCCTTGATTTTGACCTCCTTTGTCCTTCCCAGGGGTCAGTGGACTCCTGAAAATCCTAGCTTAGCTAGTGGTGCAGAGTACCCTTGCCCGTTCAGTTTACTCAATTCATTAGCCAGTCATTGAGGGAGCACATTTGCCCATTGAAGATTTATTTTAGCACATGCAGTCCTTAGGAGAATTGTTTCTATGCCAGGTCTCTAATGGGCTTAGAACACATTATGGTGAACAAGAAGACACAGTGCCTGTACTGATTGAGCCTAATAAGAAAAAATATATAAAATAATATTACAAATAGGTACAATGGGAGATTAAAAAGGAACCTATAAAGGAGAATAATGAATGTACTTTAAATTGGACGTCCAAGAGCTTACCTGAACAACATAAGATTTTTAAAAATTATTTATTTATTCATTATTAGAGAGAGGGGAAGGGAGGGAGAAAGAGAAGGAAAGAAACATCGATGGGTTGCTTCCCACACGCCCCTGACCTGGGCGGCTTCCCAGGCATGTGCCCTGGCTGGGAACCTAAAAGGCAACTTTTTCCTTTGCAGGACGCCCAACCAACTGAGCCACACCGATCAGGGCTGAAAAACCTAAGATTTTTAACTGCGAGCTTAAGGACAAGAAAAAGCCGTTCTGAAAATGAGTGGGCGGTGTGAGTGTTAAGGGCACAGTGAACATCTGAAGGAGTCCTAAAGCGCATCACGGTGACCTCAGTTCATGCCATGGTGTAAGCTGCCAGGAACATAGTTTACTCCATGAATAGGTCTTCTTGTTGTGTACTGGCTCTTAACCTCTACTTTAAGTCAGAGTTTGGGGCCACTTCATACATGTACTTGATACTTGGTGCCCCCATCCATGAAATCAGGCTACGCCTTCAGAAGACCTTCTGCTGAACATTGACAAACAAAGAGGCATCTATAGCCTCAGCTTGTTTTCGTAGCGGAAGTTTTCAGGCCGTGCCTGCTCCCGTTGAGCTCTCCCCCTCCTGCACACTCCTCCAGAGGGCTAAGGTCCAAGCATCTGTCTACAGTTTCAGCCAAATACTGGAGAGTATGAGTAACACTTTATAAAGCAAAAATGTTGTTGAAAAGAAATTTGCATTTTAACTTAAAAAAATCTTACTTTGTATTCCTTTTTGGAGAAGGTCTTTCTTACTTCTGTACACTTATAACATAGTAAGAGGTTTAAAATAGCAGCCATATTTCATGGACAATAGCTTAAGAATTCAGTTTTAAATATATGCAAATATAATCATCTTCCTCCAGAATATGAAAAATCTCACAATAAAAAATTTGAAAATATCTCAAAATAAAAACTTCTATTATCACAAAATAGAATTTCAAAGTAACATATAAGCTTAGAAAAAAAAGTAAAAAAAAATGGGTGCTTAACGTAATCAGAGCTGTTGATTCAGTTTGAAGGTGGATAGTAGAATGTTTAAGCAATAAATAGGCTCAATGGAGCATTTTTCTAATTCTTGTGAAAACTTCAAAGAATATATCAAATACATAGTAGAAGCAATTTTAAAATTAGAAGTGTACTTAATCAATGAAGGTGTTTCTATAAACTTATTCTAGAAGTGCAGGTGAGTTTCACCTCTGGAACCGTTTCATGGCAGCTTACTTAAAAATCCTATTAATGATAGTGTCAATAAAGCTGGCATATTTGCAGTTAGAAATGACAGTTCTCAGTAGTGAAGCATAATTTTTTTCATTTTGCGGTTATGGGTATTAATTGTGCTATTTTCTTATGCCTAAACTATGATGAATATACTGATAATTGTCACATCACAGAGTAAAACTCTAAAGAGATTATCCATTAATTAGTTTTTCCAGTTTATTTGGAAACACCAAATTTGTTTCCAAAAGAGAACTAGATTAAGCATGTTTGCTAAATCTCTGAAATTAAAAAAATATAATTTATAAAATATCTACTATTATATACATGTATATCTTGAAAAGAAAATCCCATTCTTGAAAGACTTACTTCCCACAAAATTGAACTAAAAATAGATCTTTTTCCAATTAAATAGAATTTTTTTACAGGCTCTATACCATTAAGACATAAAGGCCGTTTAAACTGGGGAAAAATATAAAAGCGATGCATAAGGAATGGGGTGAGTGACAGGCACAGTCCTGATTGACAGAGCAGAGAGATGACATTCTTGTCAAAACTGTAATCAGGGAGTTTTTTGGACATGCCAAGCTAGGTAGCCACCTCCTTGATACATTTAAGCTGCATGTGTCTATATGTTCTTCTGTTTTTTGACTTTCCAGAAGCCCCTGGGTTGAAACTGGAAATCTTGCCTGGAGTGTAGGAACTCTTCTCATAAGTATCACAAGTGCTGGTGCTAATCCTGAATTACAGTGAAGGTACTTCTTATCTCTGTGCATCTCCATCTGAATTCTGTCACCAGTTTAGGCTTCTTTCTCTCCTGGGTTTTATCTCTTTTTTTGTTTTGTTTTGTTTTGTTTTGCTTTGTTTTTGCCCCCACACTGCACACCATTCTTTTAAATTCTCCTTAATCCCAAAGACCTAAAACAGAAAATGGGAATTACGTAACTACTGACAACTCATCAAGAGCTCTAATATTATCCAAACAAGATTTGCACATGGAAACAGGAAGTGAACAAGACACAAACTGCTACCCTTCCCCAACCCAAACCCTTGAGGGCTTTTCTGAGCCCCCCTCACACTCTTTAGATCACACTGCGTGCTCAAGAGGTTTAGACCCAGAGGACTTCGCAAGGGAAGGCCAAGAGGAGTAACACTACGGAAGATAATACAGCACATCTGGTGGCCTTGTGGCATTAGTCATTAAATGTCTGAGGCCTTAAATAATAACTCACAAATTAAAAACAATGTCATCATTGAATGAACTTTGTGAGAAGATAATTAGGATTGATTAATAAAATTCTGACATATAATTTTTCAAATTAATTAATTGTATGTGTGGGGTTAATTACCCATATAAGCATTTGCTTAGAAAAGCAAGTCACACCCTATGGGCTGCAGGATTCTACCCCATTGTCTATTTCTAGAGTGGAGAAAAGACTTCACTGACCTGCCCCAGAACAAAGTTCTGGCAGTACCGGACTTGTCTTTATAGCAGCTGTGAAAAGAGTGGATATTCACACTTAACCTTTCTGGACCCTGAGTTCTGCTTGCAATTTTACAACCAGATTTGCTCATCTGTAATGCAGTCATCTCTGACCCCAGCGCTCCTCAGCCATCTCACTTGCCTACACACTTTATTTACCAGTTAGCTCATCTTCATGCAAGTACTGAGTCACAGCTTTTCCCATTTAACAGCCTAACACATAATTTGGGAAGTTAGAAGTAATTAGGACAACTCCAGAGACAAGGCTTTAGAATTTTTAGTTATTTTAGATAGCTTGTAACAAGTCCATAAAATTTGAGAGTACCTAGGTGAGAACGAACCAGAATCAGCAAAAGTCAAAAATGTATGCTTCTTAGCAATATCTCTTTTCTTTGGTATGTTTCATTGATTATGCTATTACAGTTGTCCCATTTTTCCCCCTTTATCCCCTCTGCCCTGCAGCCCATCCCATTATCCCCCCACTTCTTAGTTCATGTTTATGGGGTTGTATATATCAGTTCTTTGACTTCTCAATTTCCTACACTATTCTTAGCCTCCCCCTGTCTATTTTTTTTTCTTTTTGGTCAACATTTTCCCTCCACCACTTTCCCCAGCCCCACCTAGCCCCACCTCGCACCCTCAATCCTTCCCACATTTGGCTTCGTCGATGGGTCCTTTATGCATGTTCCTTGGTGACCCTTCCCTTCCTTTTCCCTTGTTATCCCCCTTCCTCCTCCCCTCTGGTTACTGTCAGTTTGTTTTTTATTTCAATGTTGCTGGTTACATTTTGCTTGCTTGTTTATTTTGTTGATTAGTTTCCACTTATAGGTGAGATCATATGGTATCTGTCTTTCACCGCCTGGCTTACTTCACTTAGCATAGTGCTCTCCAGTTGCATCCATGCTATTGCGAAGGGTAGTATCTTAACTCTAGACCTAAAACATTTGATGTCATTACAATTAAAATGACTTCCAGTGTTATGAACTTAAAGGGCTTATATTCAAAATTAATTGATTTAATCAATTAGAGAACACCTTGCCCCACTTTTTTTCTTTTTTAAGGGAGAAGCTAAGTATTTGTGAAATCGCCAAGACAGCGCTCTCTGCTAGATCACAGTCTGTGTTATGCCTGATCCGCTCCAGAGCCAGGTCGCTGAGTGTGAAACTTGGCTCTGTATTTGACCACTGAGCAACTTTAGTTAATTATCTAATCTGTACATTCTTTGCATTCCTCACCTGTAAAATTGAAATAATAAGAATGTTTACTATGCAAGTTTTCTAGGGACTTGAGTTAGTATGTATAGAGGACTAGAAGTATGTTTGGTTCATACCATACGTTCAATAAATGTTAGTATCAATGTCAATGTTTGAAAAACAGACAATATCATATTTTAGCTCTTGAAATGGCAAAATAACGTAAGAAGCTGGTAAAGGAAATGAATTATGTTATTAGTATGAATGAGTTCAGAAAATCATTTATGTAAATTTCTAGTCCAAAGAAATAGCTAAAATACACAGCATGGGATTTAACAAATGGCAGGCATGTTATTGTTGAGGAAGGCAGCATTTTGTAAATATCTAAGCTTACATTCTCTGTGTGTAAGACGTTTTCACTTCCATATTATCTTCTCATTTAAAGGAAAGCTGCTGAGTTTTCTGTCCAATGTATGTCCACTTTTTAAACAATAAGTAGAAACCAGTGGTATCTCCATCATCCCTCTTCACCCTGCCCTGTCCTGCCTTCTCTTCTTCTGGAATTAAATTTCCACAGCAAAGTATAAACTCTGCTTGAACAACAAGTCTCCCACATTTTGGGCTTTTTACACTATTAGAAATTATCAGGGACTTCAAAGACCTTTTGTTGATATGGCATATATATACTATAATTTAAATTAAATTGAGAAAATAAAAAGTATGCCTTTACGAGATTATTTAAAGATAATCATAATAAACCCATTACAGGTTATTACAGGGTGGGGCAAAAGTAGGTTTATAGTTGTTCATACAGAAAATAATACAATAATTAGTAAATAATGGTACGAGAATAAACTGTTTCATGGATTCATAACTGTAAACCTACTTTTGCCATACCCTACTCGTATAGCATATTTTTATAAAAAATAACTGTATCTCCACAACCAAAAATACATAGTGAGAAAAGTGTTATTTTTACATTTCTTCTAGTCTCTTCAATAGACAGGAGACAGCTGGATTCTCATACACGTGTTCTGTGCATTTACTCTGTTACAACTCTGTAGTTATACAGCCTCTGGAAAACTTCACAGGACACTTGTGTGAGTGTAAATAGGACAAATAATATCTTCGCATTATTATGAACTCACAGATCCCCTGAAAGTGCTTTAGGAATCTCCAAGTTTTCTTGAACTTCACTTTTAAGAACCACAGTTTTTGAGAATTCATTTGTTATTTATTGATACCAAGTATTTACCATGCAGTGCTGTACACTGTGGGGTATACAGGAAAAATAAGATATACCAAACCTCTTCAAAATATTTATATCCTTACTAAGGATATTTAAAATATACATATTGAAAGCAAATAGCATTTGAAAATCATTTTCCTTCTTTCCTTCACTGTACCGTGCTAATAAATTTATATGCATTATCTCCTCAAATGAAATTATATATCATAAAATTAGGTGTAAACCCATAATAGTTCAAAAGAGAATTGAATTGGGCCCAGAATCATCAGGAAGGCATAGAAGATAATTAAATATCATGAAGGGGATTTCAAACAGCATGGCATAACTCGGGGTTTTCAGGGTACTTTCAAAAGAACCAAATTGGTAAGGAAAACGTAGATAGAAGTGAAGTGAAAGATTAGATGTGCACTTAACTGTGGAAAGATTTGAATTTTCACAGTGAAGATGTATGGGTTATTTTATGTAAGTAATGGGAATCAGAAAATGCTTTTGAGCAATGGAGCAACATAAAAATATGTATGGTCTAGATTGGAAAGAAAGGGAATTGGAAAGTGGGAGCACAATTTGGAAGGAGATGAAATAAAGTAGGCACTGCATACTCATTGATAAACATTTCAAGGAATTTTAGATTTCATGGAAGATACTAAGATGACATATTTCACTATGAACTCACTGCTCTTTATCAGCATCACTGACCAAGCTCTCTCTGACCACACAAAATCGACAAAGACTAGAAAGCAGGTATCACAAACATCCACATAAATTCTGAATGGCAACAGTGTGCCAAATCCATATACTGCCTCATAATTCAGTCCTCAGGGTTTTATTATTGTCCAAAACCCCATGACAAATTATGGCTTTAGTCCTTACCATGAAACATCTCCCTCTGAGCCAGCTGGTCTTTTGGGGGCCTGAAATGTGATTGGCTACAATTGGCACCATCTGCTCATTTCTAAGGCATGCACACTATCATTAGGGAAAATCTATGTGATCATTATGGTTTCCACGGCAGCCAATATATTTTGCATCCAAGGAAAAAGTGGGGAATGGGAAATTAATGTTAGCAGTCATCACTTTGTTCTATGTTCTGTGATCTTTTCAGTAACAAAATTGGTATTGTTTTTATTATTAGCTATCATTTATTGAATGCTTGCTATGGGTCAGTTGTTTTCCTAGGCAATGGGAAGCAGAAGTACCTTTTAAAATGTTTTTCCTACTGGGTTTTTAAATATACATATATATTCCATTAGTTGTAACTCAATATATACCATGCCTAATGGCAAGAGAATCTGGAAATATGAGTTTTCTAGTCTTTCATCTTTTCTAATAGAGAAAATCAGGGAACAGGTGACTGGCGAGGACTTTGGGGCTACCAATCATGGGGTGTGCCCCAGTACCAAAGGTGGAGGAGAATTATGGCTTTCATGGGCCCTAAGTACTCTCACTTCTGTGGATCTCTTCTATTAAAAGTAAAATAAAATAATAAATACATATGTACATAAACATGTGTATATATAAAATAATATTTTGGGACTACATTGATATAGAGATAAATAGATTAATATGATATATAAATAATTTCAACCTAAAAGTATACTTTCTTCCTTAATTTTAAAGAAATTAAAAATTGTTGCAGCTCCTAGAAGCATTGATGGTCATAAACCCACAATACCTAATGTTTAACATGTATGTCATGTCTCCTACATTCCAATCTCTTTCTCCCTCTCCTCTCCTATCAACTCCACCACTTATCTTGGCCACATATTCCTGCTTTCCTCCCAGCAGGAGATATTTTACTCCCAACTTGATTTCTAGCTTCTTGCTCCTTGTCTCATTCACTTCAATATTAGTTCCACTTCTGGTAGGTAGGGTTCTTTCATATTCCTTAGAAAAACCTCTGATTTTTGGCACAGATATAACTCTGTTATGATTACTGGATGGTAGTTTGTCCCAATGAACAATAGCCCCGATCTTTCCAGACTAGGACCTGCTCTGATCTTTCTACTCCCTCTCTGTTAACAAACTTGGTCATCCTGTCCCTGGGCTCATGACCTCACCAGTAGACTTCCACTGTTTTCACATCTGCCAACTGGGTCTCCAAGCAGTGCCTAAATCTAGATTATTCTGCCTATGCACTTGTGTGAAAAACCGCTAAATATGACAGTATTATTGGTGACATTTGGATCAAATTTAAAAAGAGAATTTATTGGTTAAAATGAAAGGATGAATTTGATATTTGGTTAGCCGCTGCCAGGAACTTAAAGGATTTTTCCTTTTTTTTTTTTTTTCTTTTTGGCCCTTGGCTTTGTCTTCTTCTGTGTTGGTTTTATTTCAAGGTAGGCTCTCTTTGCAAAGTGCCAAGGACATAATCCACCAGTGTAGTAAACCAAGCAAAAAACAAAATTTTTATCAAAATGTAAGGTACTTTCATTTGCTGGCAAGGGTCACAGGGCCATCCCTAAATCAATCAGCATCTTGAAGCACATGCAGTACTTCTACTGCCCAAGCCTGGGACTTAAGCCCATGCTTGGAGACAGGATAAAGTTCAGCCCCTGCAACTCCATGGATTGGGAGTGTGGATAAGATGGTTCCAGAAAGGAATATCTGGGATGCTGTTACCAGTATAGGGGACTCTCATTAAGCAAACAAATAAACTGAAAAACAGATTCTGTTTAGTCATTTATTTTTTTCTCACTTTTTGCCCAGTTAGCAACATATTGCTTAACACTGAATTCTCTGGATGCTGTATTCTGCCTATCCAGTTAGATTTTCTGTTATAACTTTCATGACTATCTGCCACTAGGATTTTCTCAGCCTTAGCGGAGCTGGTCCTTTCCCCTTATGATGAGATAGAATACCTATAATTCTCCCTGCAGTTTAACATTGAAGAAACCATCAGAGTCCAAACAGGATGGTGACAAGCGAGCACAATTTCTGTAACTTTGAGAGCTGAGTTGTAAAGGAGTTTGGGAGTTTATGCCCATGATCTATGTGATGTCATTTTTGCAATAAGTAGAATAATAAAAATTAAACTGGAGGCGTACACTTAATGTATTTGTAGAATGTTATATCGCAATTTCATGGAAAATGTTTAAGAATTAGTTAATTCTTTTCATAGAATGTATTGGGCTTACTTTCTATCCTGCAACCAAGCCTGGGGCTCATGACTGTAGAGTCAGACCAACAGTTTTATGTGCCTATACAACATGCCCTCCATCTTCAAGGTCCACGGGGGAATTCACCAAGCTGTTCCAGAGATATTTTCAACAAGGAAAGCAGGAACCACGGTGTTTCTCCTTCAGAGGATTTACAGGTCAAAAATGACCAAGAGATCAGCCCCAGTCATATGTGTATTACGTAGAAATGTACTTTTAAAGGCTTAAGTAAAATGAATACTATCAGTGCTTCTGAAAAGGAAAACCTCTTCCTGAGCATGCATCTACTCTCTCACACATCATCAAGCAGAAAGAAACATAAAGGAAGGAAAACCAAGTAAAACACTAGGACATCAATTCAACCTCTGTATTTTAAAATCAGACAAGGCCCTTATGACGACAATTGAGGAAAAGCTAACAGCTAATGTGTTAAGTACTCATTCCAATAATTATATGCTCATTTTTAAGAGAGAGTTAAATAGTTTCCATCATTAGCAAATGAAGCTTAAAGTCAGGAAATGCAATAATCCTATTGTTAGGTTATACTGTCTGGCTGTGTATTGTGCATTTAGGCTTATGGCCCAAAGTTATCATGAATTTGAATTTCACTCAGCCAAAATAGTTTCATTAGACAAACCAGTTTTTGAAGATATGAGGCAATCAGAGCTAACATTAATGAATGTCTATTTATAAAACATTTGTAAATGTTTTGGTACTTTGGGAGAACTATAAATCAAAATGTACAAAAACTAAAAACATCAACAATCTAAAATTTTCATAAAAGTTTGAAATACACAGCTTACATTTAAATTTAATATGTAACATTCATTCATGATTCGTCTGGTTAGGAGTAGAAGATGAGAAGTTGAGAGATTTGCAGAGGTTATGGCATTTATGGAAAATAGCTCTAGACAATAGAAGAAATATCTCTTGGGCTTTGTCTGTGACCCAAAGATACAAATTAAAGTTTCAAAGTTACATATTTCTCTATCTTACCACAGCCGAAGTTTGACAGGAGAGGGGCTAGTCTAGGACTTTCATCTTAGATAAGTGATTTACATACATTACCTCTAATCTTCACAATAATCCTGTGAGGTAGGGCTGTGTTGTCCCAATTTTACTGATGAAGTAACTGAGTTTTAGAGAGGATAAATAGTTAGCCTTGGGTTAACACAGTTACTAAGTGGCAGAAGCAAGGTAAACTCCAAGTTTTAATCTGTTTGCTTAACCATGCTTTTACAATGTTTCAGTATGGTCTTGGATCCACCCATGTCCTGAAAGCTGTTCACCAATTGGGAACTACTAAGCAAGATCTTAAATAAAAATCATATAACACAAGTCCATTTTGATAGGAGGATAAAGTAAAAGGGATGAGATCCCGCCTACAAGAGGAGAGACAGTTCAAGGATCCTGCTCTGTTCTAAGCTTCTGGCTTCTTCAATCCCAAAATTCTTGGGAGGAAAGACAGAAGGAAAAAGAGAAAGGGAGTAAAGACAGGGATGATAAAAGTAGAGGGAATACTGATAATATCTTTACCTCCCTAATTTTTTTCAATTTATTCTTTCATTGTTTAATCACACAAAGACTTACTATGTTTCTCCCATGTTTCAGGCACCTGAGCTCATAAAATCATACTGTAATAAGAAAGACAGGCCTGTAAACGGATACTTGTAATGGACTGATAAATTACACATACACACAAACACATACATACAAACCTGAATAAAAATAAGTATATACTTGGCACAGTGGGAGTTCAAAGAAAGAAGTGGTTAGATCATCTTAAGTAGTTAAGAAAACTTCTAACAAGAGATGCTAAAGAGGAAAAGTTGAAATGAATCTGCACAGATTTAAAGAAACATGAGCTAGCATAGTATATTTGGAAACTGTTAGCTGTTCATTATACCTACCCTGCAGAATAAATTCAGCCCAATGGCAAGAAATGAATTTGGAAATCATGGAACATCTTGACAGCCCCTAAAAAGACTTCAGACTTTATCCTAGAAACACTGAAGATCTGTTGAATGGTTTTAAGCGATGACATAATATGATACATTTTGCACATTGAAAATCATTCTAACAAAAGAAGGATTTGAAGGAGAGAGACCAATTAGTTTGTTGTGATAATAACAGTAAGAGACAATAAGAGATAAAATTAAAACAGCACAACATGGGGGTGGGGAGAGTGGTCATATATGCCAATGAGATGAAAGGGAATTAAAAAGAGATCGACTGGATATTGAGAGTGAGGTAAATTTAAAAGTCAGGTATAATTTTTAAGATTTAAGATTAGAAGCCTATGGGGTGAGTTAGGGCTTTAACCATAAAACATAATAGAGGTTACCTTTCCAGTTCTGGACAAATACAATAAATCCTTAATTGAAATAAAATCCAATCAATTATAACCCTCCTTTGTATGTTGTCAAGAGTGCACAGGCCAAAGAAAATGCAATAATGATAAATTAATATTAATAATAACATCCACTTTATTATACTCAGTGCCCCATTTTATATCAGGAACAAGGCATTATATGTCCTATACTGATCTTTATACGATGGTCCCCAATATACGATGGTTCAGTTTTGATTTTTCAACTATACAAAGGCGCAAAAACAATTCACATTCGGTAGAAACCATACTTTCCGTTTCCAATTTTGATCTTCCCTCCGGCGAGCAAAATGCGCTGCGATGCTCTGGTGATTTCCGCAGCGCCAGCGAGCTGCAGCCCCCAGTCAGACATGTGATCATGAGCGTAAACGACTAACACTCCACAGTGTACTGTGTTGTCAGTATTTTTTGGATATTGTTTGGAACATGTTTAAAGGAGGCTAGACTAAGCTGTGATGTTTGGTACGTTAGGTGTGTTAAATGCATTTTCAACTTACAATATTATCAACTTAACGATGGGTTTATCCAGATGTAACTCCATCTTATTTTGAGGAACATTTGTACTAAGGATAATAATAACAGCCGTCTTGCGTTGCTCTCAGGATGTGCCATGTTAGTATGTAATAAAATGCTTCAGGTATTACAAAGTGGATTATAAAAACCATGTATCATGAGTATATCATAATGTTAGACATCATCTGGAACATTAATGGGGAGAAGTACATTCGCTTGTTTTTCAATTTGTAATAAACATGATGACTGAGACAGAGGCACCGGAATGTAAATTCCATGAAGAGACAGAAACTTTGTCTATCTTATTCATCAATGTGCCTAGGACATTCCAGGTAAGTGGTAGATCCTCTATACCTTTGCTGAAATGAACACATGCAAGTCCCTACAAGAGGTATATTCATTGTAACTTCCTAGCATTCTTGTTGTTTCTTTTGATTCAATGTTGAATGTAATTATTAAATCTCAGAAAGTCAAGATGAATTTCAAGAACATAATTTTATAAACAAGTTATTATCATTTTAGACAAATATTCATATTTAAAATGCTCAAATTGCATTCAGTAAATTTTGACTGTTTTAAAATAAATAGTGAAGAAAATGTTTAATAAATATTTAATCCATGTAAAAACAATTAAAAGGAAAACTTCTCTACAAACAAAACTCATGCCAGTGGGGAACAGATTTGTTGTAGTGGGAAGTGTAATATGATGCATCAAATAGGTTTTGTACTTTGCACCATTTTTTTGCAAAATAATTCAAGCAAAACTGTTGCTTGCAATTCTACTCCCACAACATGTGGATGATTTAGAATCCTCTAGCCAAGATTTGGACCCAGTTCATCTACACTAAATAATGACATTTTCATGTAACCTCAACCTAATTCCTCATCCTTGATGCCCAAAATATTATTGATTATTTCTTATGCCCCAAACTTCTGTGGCCGTAGAGGGAATTCAGCTTCACATGAGGACATGGTTGTAGCATGTCCAGTAGACATCCATAAGCTTCTCATATGCAAGAACTGTTTTATTCTTCATTGTGCTCCCATGCTTAGCACAATGTTTAGAATATACCTATGTTCAATATATGAATAAAGAATAAATTTGGCAAGAATAATTTAAGTGACTCCTATACAATCATTGTTAATGGTTGCTGAACACTTGGATCAAAAGGGTGGAGACACTCTGCAATATGTAATAGTCCCCTCCATCTGTTGTTTTGCTTTTTGATGTTTCAGTTACTCACAGTCGACAGTCGTTCAAAAGTATTAAATGGAAAATTCTAGAAACAAACAATTCATAAGTTTTAAATTACAAGCCATTCTGAGTAGTGTGATGAAATCTTGCACCATCCTTCTGTCATGCCCAGTACATAAATCATTCCTTTGCCCAGAGTACCCGCACTGTATATGTTACCCGCCAGCTAGTAGCTATCTTGGTATCATGTTGACTGTCATGATATTGCAATGTTACAATGCCTATGTCATTCACATCACTTCATCTCCTCACATAGGCATTGTATCATCTCACATCATCACAAGAATAAGGATGAATCCAGCACTATATGATATTTTAAGAGAGAGAGAGAGAGAGAGGTGCCACATTCACATGTTTATTACCGTATATTGTTATAATTGTTTTATTTTATTATGCATTATTATTAATCTCTTACTGTCCATAATTAATAAACTAAACTTACCATAGGTATGTATATATAGGGAAAAGTTGTATATATAGGGTTTGGTACTATCCATGGTTTCAGGCATCCACTAGTGGTCTTGGAACATATGTCCCACAGATAAATGGGACTACTTTAAGAATCACGCTGACAATACCTAATCCTACTTGATGTTTCAAAGGGAGAGACATCTAGATAGTATAGGCCTCCCACTATGATGCACAAGAAAACACATAATCATTCCTATGAAGTATTCTGTCAAAAATTCAACCTTAATCTGCTGAACCCTCTAGGTCTTCCTGTAAGTTTATAAGACATACAAAGACAGAGAAACGTGTTCAAAGGCAACAGGCAAGTTTCTTCAACAAACAACTTGCAAGGGAAGTAAAAGGAAAAGATAACCTATGAATTAAAATATGGAATGTGGGGGGGAAACTGTAAAAAATAAGGAAAATTTGGGATAATTGAACACTGAATAACATTAAGGAATTATCGTTATTTTTAAGTCTGATAACATTTTGCGTATGTTAAAAGTAAATGAAACAAAATCCCTTGTATTTTAGAGTCCCCTACTGAAGTATTTGCAAGTAAAATTATACAGTCTTGGATTTACTTTAAAATAAGGCAATGAGGCAGAAGAAGTGAGTGGAAGTAGAGGAGAAGCAAGATTAGCTATGTGTTACTAATTATTGAAGTTGTTTGCTAGGCACATACAGATGCTTTATTTTTAAGTATAATTAATATATAATTCAACAAATATATAACAGCATTCAATAAATTATGTTTAAGACATCTTTCAATAAATATAAAACTCCTTAGGACTTCTGGCCAAGATGGCACTTAGGACTTCCGGCCAAGATGGAGGCATAGGTAGACATACTTTTCCACCTCACACAACCAAAAGAAGGACAACAACAAATTTAAAAATAAAAAATAACCAGAATTGCTAGAAAATCGACCTGTATGGAAGTCTGACAACCAAGGACTTAAAGAAGAAACATTCATCCACACCGGTAGGAGGGGTAGAGATGGGCAGCTGGGCAGAGAGGACGCACGGCAAGGAGGTGGCTGGTGGGCCAGGCAGTCCCACACTTGCGTGCCAGTAAACCAGGAGGAACAACTGGGGAGTGAGAGAAGTTGAGCAGCCCCAGTTTCCAGTGCAGGAAAAGAAAGCCCAAAACCTCTGCCAGTAAAAACCTGTGGGGTTGTGGTAGCAGGAAAAACTACCAGTCTCATAGGAGAGTTCGTCTGAGAGACCCACAGGGTCCTAGAATGTACATAAACCCACTCATCCGGAAATCAGCACCAAAAGGGCCCAGTTTGCTTGTGGGTAGCAGGGGAAGTGACTGAAAGCTGGCCAAGAGCCAAGCAAATGGCATTATTCTCTCTCAGACCCCTCCCCCACATACAGTGCCACATGGCAGTGACGTGGGTTGCCCCGCCCTGGCAAATACCTAAGGCTCTGCCCCTCACAACATAATAAGTGTGCCCGAAGCAAAAAAAAAGATGGCTCAAATGAAAGACCAGATCAAAGCTCCAAAAAATAGAACTAAGTGACCAGGAGAGAGCCAATCTATCAGATGCAGAGTTCAAAACACTGGTAATCAGGATGTTCACAGAAATGGTTGAGTATGGCTGCAAAATGGAGGAAAAAGTGAAGGCTATGCAAAGTGAAATAAAGAAAATATACAAGGAACTGCCAGTGAAGGGAAGGAATCCACAACTCAAATCAACAATTTGGAGCAGAAAGAAGAAATAAACATTCAACCAGAACAGAATGAAGAAACAAGAATTCAAAAAAATGATGAGAGGCTTAGGTACCTCTGGGACAACTTTAAACATTCCAATATCCAAACCATCAGGGTGCCAGAAGGAGAAGAGGAAGAGCAAGACATTTAAAACTTATTTGAAAAAATAATGAAGGAGAACTCCCCCAATCTGGCAAAGGAAATAGACTTCCAGGAAGTCCAGGAAGCTCAGAGAGTCCCAAAGTTGGACCCAAGGAAACACACACCAAGGCACATTGTAATTACATTACCCAAGATTAAAGATAAGGAGAGAATCTTAAAAGCAGCAAGAGAAAAGGAGAGAGTTACCTACAAAGGAGTTCACATAAGATTATTAGCTGATTTCTCAAAAAAAAAACCTTATATGCAAGAAGAGGATGGAAAGAAGTATTCAACCTTATGAAAGGCAAGGGCCTACATCCAAGATTACTCTATCTATCAAAGGCAAAGCTATCACTTAAAATGGAAGAGCAGATAAAGTGCTTCCCAGATAAGGTAAAGTTAAAGGAGTTCATCATCACCAAACCCTCCTTATATAAAATGTTAAAGTGACTTATCTAAGAAAAAGAAGGTGATCAAAACTACGAACAGTAAAATGACAACAAACTCACAACTATCAACAACTGAACCTACAAAAACAAAAACAAAACAAACTAAGCAAACAAGCAGAACAGGAACAGAATCACAGAAATGGAGATCACATGGAGGGTTATCAGTGGGGAGGGGAAGGATGGAGAATGGGGGAAAAGGCACAGAGAATAAGAAGCATAAATGGTAGGTACAAAATAGACAGGGGGAGGTTAAGAGTAGTGTAGGAAATGGAGCAGCCAAAGAACTTACATGTATGACCCATGGACATGAACTAAGTGGGGGAATGCTGGCAGGAGGTGGGGTGCAAGGTAGAGGGCAATAAAGGGGAAAAATGGGACAACTGTAATAGCATACTCAATAAAATATATTTTTAAAAAAGAGAGTGGGATTTAACAGCAAAAACCTGCCATCATTCTGAAATCTGTGTAACCTTTAAATAAACAACCCTTTTCTTTTTTCACCAAAAAAACAAACAAACAAACAAAAAACACCCTCCAGGTACCCTATCTAACATGCAATAAGCATTTAATAAAGGTTAACTAATAACACCCCCCCAAAAAAGCACTGCATGCGGCATTTACACGAATCTGTTCACTTTGCGATGTGTATGTATAATGTACTTTAATTGTTAAATGTCTGTATTTCTCTTCTAGTAATAGCAGAATGCTTTTATCAAAGTATTTCTCCCACTCTTAGCAAAATATTCTAAAAAAAGGAGTTTGAATGTGCTGAAGAAAAGACAGAAGGATGCAAATACTGGTGGACATGAAATTCTTGGGAAAGGGAAGCCAATGAGATGAGCACCAATGAGCACCAGTGCAACAGAGCTCAGACGGAAGGCGGCGGCACTGACAGGCTGAGGAGAGTTAGGCCAGGCTGTCAGGAAGCTCCTGGAAAGGAGGAAGCCACAGAGGGGGAAAACAAAATCTGCATAAAAATATTTGTTTGTTCAAATTATTGCTGACCGTTGAGCTGCTTATGTATAAGATAGGACTCAGAACCTGAAAGAAAGCAACAGCTGTAAGGCAGTGTGTCATCAGCAGTCCGTCCGGAGGACTCTTCATTTAGTTTTTAAGTCTTATCCAGTTGGAGGGAGTTAGTAAAAGCCTCAGGCTTTCCATTAAAAGCCCAGAAGGGCCACACCTTAGGGAAAAGGCCTCCCTGAAGATTATGCACTAGAACTAAGGACAAAACTAAAAGCAGCCCACACTAACAGCCGAAAACCTGTCATCCACAGGTCAAGATGATAATCCAATCATTTAACTGCCCAGCAGAACGAGATTCCAGATAACGAAATCTGGAGTTTCTACAACATATCAGTCATAATAGCCGATAGACAGTCAAATAATACTAGACGTGCAAAGAAGCAGGAAAACCTGACCTGTAATCATGGGGAAAGTAACCCCAGTGGAAGCCACGCCATACATGGCCCAGCTGCTTGAATTAGCAGGCAAGAACTTTAAAACATCTGTTACAAATATGTTAAAGGATTTGTAGGAAAAGATGACAGAATGGAGAATCTTGGCAGAGAACTGAAAAATGTGAAAAAAATTAACAATTTATTTTACAAAGGGATTACTTAACTTACCAATCAACCAGTAAATAAGTATTATATAGCACAATGCATCCGACTGGCCACGCGTGGCAGCGCATGTGCGAGGCGGCCTAGAGGGGAGGCTGCCGCTGTTCTTCGGGCAGAGCGGCTTCTATCCCTCCTCCTCCTGCCCTGCAGGCCTGGTCTCCACAAAAACTGTACCCTGGAACGAATCCAGGTAGATAATAGCTTATGGGTTCCAGACCATGCAGGTGGCTTTCATGCTTTCATAAGTGATTGAAATTAAATATTAACCACAGCACTGGCAAATTGCAACAATAGATTTTTACATCCTTAGACTACTTTATATTTAGCAAAGTCTATCACATACATCCAGTATGAGTGTAATAGGAGTGTCATGGTCTCTTTATTAAATAACTATGTCCCTCAGATAAGGTTTCAAAATGATGTTCATGTCTTTAGCATCTTAAAAGAATTGCTAGACAATTAATTGGTAAAAAGCCCAAGCTTCATTAGAAAGGATGGTATTAGCTCTGAGCTTGGGGACCCTGAGCATATGGGGGTACCAGGTGATCTACTTACTTTGTAATTATCCAAGAGAGTGTGGCTGAAAGGTAATTGACAATCCCCTCAGGCACTAGATGTTGATTTACTTCAGCTTCAACTGTAGAACCTGGCACATACCAGCTCTGATCTCAGAACCCATCACTGAAAGAATAAATCCTTATAAACTGACAAAAAAAAAAATACCACATATCTGAATCCTGAATACTACCATCTCCCAGAATTTCTAAGGCTGTCTTAAAAACCATTAAAAATTATTAAATGCTTTTTATAAAGCCAGTATTTAAAAGTTCGATGTTTCATTTGCAAAAGAATAACATGCAGTTCACAAGTTAACAGCCCTAGTGATGCCTCGCCTTTTGCCATTAGGAGATGGGAGAGGATTCTGAGTTAGACTTTTGATAACAGTGATAACAGCAGGTAAGGAGGCCTGAAAAGCAGGTAGTTACATAGACTGATCAGGTAATTTAGATTTAACCCAGAAGCAACCAAAGTTAAATGTCCTCATCTAAATAACACTTGTATTCCTCACTGAAAGATCCAATTAGATCTCTTCATGACAGGACAGTCCATAGAAAACCTGAGTTTATTTGGATGTATATTAAAATTCTCAAAACAGTTGTCATGTGCAAAAAAAAAAAGGTATCGTATGATTTCCCATAAACTATATAAAAACATAAGACATTTTGTCTATGACCTCCTCATCAAGGGGAAGAGTCATGTTTCCAGGATGTCTATAAAACTGTGATATACCAGGTCTGTCCAAAACGTACCCAGCCATGTCATATTAAAAAATAGAGACTTTACTGAAGAAGATACAAGATATAAGAAACATTGTACATAGGACAATGAGGCCTCAGTCTCCTTCAAAGCAGACACCTTGGGACCTCACACGGTTCTCCCAGTGTCTCTTCCACTGTTCAAATCACTCTGCAAAACTCTTTGTTGAAATCACCATCAGCTGCCCCATCATATTTTCCTGAATTTCATTGACAGTCTGGAACCTTTTCTCTTTCAAAGGTGATTTTAGTTTTGGGAAAACACAGAAGTCACAGTGCGCCAAATCTGGGCTGCAGGGGTCTGAGTCACCTGGGTGATTTGATGTTTCGTCAAAAAACTCTGCATGAGATATGATGCATGAGGAGGCGCGTTGTCATGATGAAGTTGCCCCTCACCAGTTGCCCATAGCTGCGGCGGTTCGTCTTTATTGCATCTTTCAACCAATGAAGAACATTGAGACAGTAGTCCTTATTAATTGTTTGGCCTGGAGGGGCGTACTCATAATGGACAACACCTTTCCAATCAGAAAGTACAGTTAACATGGCCATGATCTTGTTGCAACTTTGCTGCAATTTGTTTGGACCTGGAGAACCAGACGACTTCCATTGGGACAACTGGGCCTTTGTTTCCAGATCATAGCCATAGGCTCATCATTCATCTACAGTTATGACCTTCTTGAGGAAATCCGGTTCACTGGAAGCGGTTTGAATCAAGTCCTTAGCAACTGCAGCACGATGTTCCTCCTATTCTGGTAGCAGAAGCTGCAGAATGAATTTTGCCACAATACATTTCATGCCAAGATCCTGCATCAAGATCTCAGACACAGTAGTTTTTGGAATCCCCAGATCACCTTCTAATTCTCTCATTGTCAGTAGCTGATCTTCATTGACTGAAGCCCATACACATTCAGTATCAACACGTGCTCTGCTTGTTGCAGGCCTTCCAGAATGTTGTTCACTTTCAACAGATCCTCGACCACCTTTGAAGCATTTGTGCCACATTTTTATTTGCATTACACTCATTGCATTGTCCCTGAAAGCCTTCTGAATCATCTGAATAGCTTCTGCAGAGGAATGTGCAAGCTTAACACAAAATTTGATGCAGATTCATTGCTGTACTCGCTCAGTCATTTTGAACGAGGTAGCCACACAGTACATATGCTCATTAAACAGCATCTACCACCCCCACCGACTAGTACAGTGAAGTCATCATTGTTCACACGTGCACATTCCAGTTCACTCTCCTTGGTTGCCAGGTTACATTGATGTTGTGCAAACCATTCTCTTTATATTAACAATGGTTGGACATTTTCTGAACAGACTCATATGAATAGCCTGAGGATATTTGTAAATAATTGTTTAAAACATTTTCTCTAAGTTTGTATTTGAAAAGGAACATGTATAAAGAACCCATGGACAAAGCCAAAGGAGGGTAGGATTGAGAGTGGGAGTGGGTAGGGTGAGGGAGACTGGTGGCAGAAAATGGAGACAACTGTATTTGAACAATACTAAAAAAATAAATAGGCATTTTCAAATTGTTCTCCAAAAAAAAAAAAGAAAGAAAACAATTAGTAAAAGTGATTAATCATTTCCTTATAGGCAATATTCCAATTTAAAAGTTTTTTTCAATATTCAAGCTCACAAAGTAAATATTATACCCTTAACTTAAATGTTGATGAAATCTGGGGAAAATCTACTAAAATTTTATATACATCACAGCAGATTTATTGTCTTAAAATGCATCATATAAAGCCATCAAAAATTTGCCATCTTTTTAAAAAATTATTTATTAAAAAGTTAATAATGTAAAATTTTGCTTAATGCTGACCCTGATATATAGAAGTATATGACATACTGTTATGTTTACACAGTGCCAAATAAATTATTAATTCAACTTTAAAGATTAATCAGGAGATTTTATTAATTATCTCACTTGTCTTATATCTAGGATAAGATTCCATTCCTCTATCCTAATTAGTGTGAGCCTTACTGGAGAGCTCTAAATTAAATTATTTTCTAAAACAAAGGAAAGGCCAGAAAATCATTTCCCTTTAGCTTCTAAGGAAGTTATTGGCCCTTCAGGATGAACCCTGCAGTAGCCATAAATTTAATGTGCACTTAGGTCTAGAAGTTGCAGGCAGTCTCTCATGTTACTCAAGAAAGATTTGCATTCTGTCATAGTCAAGAACTACTGCTGTTAGAAACCCATTATGTCTACTGCTTAAGTGGCCATTTCCATCCAACTCTTCTGTCTTCCTTGCAAACTTCCAGACCAGCCTGCAGGCTAGATGACAATATTTTTAAATTAATGGGCAGAAAATTCATCAGTTAATATCAGAGTAGCAACAATTCACTGAATTAGTTTTGAAAATGAATTGCAAAAAAAGTACTGTGTTCTGAAACAGAGAAGTGATTTACAATATATTAGACTAAAACAGTTTCTTTTGTTTTCTTTGTTCAAAGTTCCAATGTAGAAGTCTAGCATTCTCAAGCTTTCCTCACACACTGCAGAACTTAAAAATGTACACCATAAGAGTTGTTCTTTACATAGCAGGAAAGGCTCAAATGAATTACAACTGAGGAAAATAATGTGCAATAAAAACCACATTAGAGAGTGACTAAAGGAGCATTGCCATAAAAAGACCCTGCTCTTCTGCGTGGCATTTGTAACTGGCTTGATATAGTTTACTCATTCACTTTGTAATCAGACTAGATGTCACTCAGGATGAATCTTTCATTCCACATGCAATGTCCAGGTTGAAATGAAATGAGGTTTGTCTGCCCTGGTCTGGACAAAGAATGTCTGGTAAAAGGTAAGGCAAGATCTACATAAACTAGTGACCACAGAATGATTGTTCATGTCTCTTTGGGTCTATGTTTTCAAAGAGAAATATATAAAATTAGGTGGTGAAGGAGGAGGAGGAGGTATGTAATATCTAGAAATGGCTGGTCTCAGCTGCATTAAGTGATATTTGGAGGGTTAAATCCAGGAAGTGATAGGCCACAGATCAAGCAGATTAAGAGGAGGTAAGGAAGTGCTCTGACTGAAGGATTACTAGGCCCTGGAAATTTGAAAAATACTATTTAGAAGCTCTCAACACCTCCTCACATCGTCGGGAATTGGAATTCAAAAGAAAGGGCAATAGTTGGTAACAAAATAACAACAATGACACCTCAAATGTGGGCAGCTCTATATACATTTAATTTCATTTTAATCCCTACTATGATGTGATTCTGCAGGGTATTGGTTCCCCACTGTAAAGAGGAAGAAACCGGAGCTCAGAGAGCTTGAATGATGGCTCAGTGACATAGAGCTGGTAAGCAAAAAGCTGGAAAACAGAGCTCCTGTTTCTAAGTTCATGCACCAGGAAACAGCTGCCTCAACATCAGGGAAAGAAAAAAAAAGATGCAAAACATTCTTTCTTTTCCTTTTCAATCAAATTAACTTTAGCTCAATAACTATACACCAAACACCTACTATGTTTCAAACACTATGTTAGGCACGAGGACTATATTAAGAAAGCACAGTCTCTTTCTTCTTTCAAAGACCTTCAAAATAATTCTGGGAAGAGAAAAATAATAGAAAAAGAAACAGCAAATGAGCATGGGTATAGATATAAATATCAAAATATATGTGAAATATATACATACATGTTAAATGTAGAGATTTATTTTTGTAAACTTTACAAACTTATGGAAAACCTACTAATTCTGGGGTGATTGTAAGAGAGTTTAAAATACATTTCCCAAACTTATGTGGTGATAATAATAATAACAATAGTAGCAAATACTTAAATGCTGACTGTTAACTCATTTAATCCTCACAACACCTCCCTAAGGCAGATAACATTAGACCTATTTTATAGGTGAGGAGGTAAAATAATTTGACCAAGGTCATGGCTAATAAACTGCACAGTGAGAATTACAAGGATAGAAAGCTGACCTCACAGATGTACATTACTTATAAAATATTAAACCCCAAATATCCATGAACTTCTAAAGTTTTGTTAGTTTCCCTTCTCTTACTAAATCAGCAATGAAGGTAGATAGGCGTACCCTTGTGTTTAAGAAAGATTGAATGTCTTTTAAACCCCAGCTTGCTTCTGAAAATTCAGTCATGCTTATTTTCTTCTCCTTAAGCAACCAGGCTTTGTAACTTGGGCGTCAATATTCTGACCTACGATCTCAACCAAGAAAATCACAGTTGTCAGCAATGGTCGCTATCGGCGGGTGAGCCAATGGCAAGAAAATCCTCAGCAGTAAGCAGGCCCAGTACCAGATAATAACAGTGCTGCTTATTAGAGATATTACAAGAGAGTGGTCAGGAGACCAATAAAGCATGGATCGGCTTACCCAAGAAGTAAGTGCTACTCTTTTCCTAGAGATAATCTTTCAAGCACTTCCCCTTTCTTCTTTACTTCCCTCTATATCCTTAAAGTACAGTCTATAACTTTAGAGAGCATAAGTGTACTTCTGTCCTTGAAACCTGAATCCATTCAATTAACACAACCTGAAGAAAATTATTCCTAAAATGGATCAAATTTTTCTACACTCACCATTTCTTTTAGGCTAGAGTTATTTTTTTAGGGGATCTATACAACTACACAAAGTATATTAGAATACATATACAGTATTACATACTTCACTGGAGAACTCATCATTCTTTCAGTTTTTAAAATAAATTAAGACAGTCTTCAAAATAATAGAAAGTAAATTCTCCCTCATTTAAGAGAGTGATAATCTAATTCTCACCTCTGTTTATAAATTCTGGGGGAAATAAACCAGAGATTAAGATCCAGTCACTAGCAGGCCCGAATTTTTCTGTCATTTCTTCTGTCACTGCCACATGATTTTACTCTTCAACACTGGACCCACCTACCTAACATACATAACCTTGCTTAGTGCTGCAAGGGGGGCTTTGATAGTGTAGATTCCTGCAGAGGCCACAGGAATGTCTTTGGGAATCCCTAGGCTATACCTCGTTGGTTTACATGTGCAATCCAACAGTTGTTCAGGAAAGACATCAGCTGAACCAGGAGGTTGTGTCAACAGGGAGTTTTCAGTTACTTTGCCTCTGCATAGCTGAAATGTAAAGGGGCTACTCAAGAGATTTTCTACAAACCACGTTCCAAGATGACATTCAGTTTTTATCTAAAGGAAAAAGGGCCTGGTTCTTGTTGCCTACCCAGATTTTACCTAACCAAAATTCTGCTATATGATGATATTTATGTAATAACGGGTTATTGTCACTGTAGTAGTACGAACTAAAGATATACCAAATTTGACTCAATGAACTCATGATTACAGACATTTCCATAGTGATGGGGGAGGGGGTGTAATTCCATGGAATTTACTAACAGTTCTGTTCAACATGTGATAACAGGGACTAGATTTACCCCATCCCTTGAAATAGTAATAAAACTGGACATCATGCAGTAGAAAAGACATGGGAAACAAATAAGATAATCACTGTGGTTATCCCAGATGCCTACTTTGAGAGAGTTTCCAGGCCTTGGCTCAGAGAGGAGTAACGAAGCCAGTGCCTAGAGGATTTCCTGAGCTGAGGAGGTAGGACTGAGGACCTAGGGAGACCAAGGAGACCAGGGTTTGTAGGACAGGGTATCTGAGAGGACAGAGAAATATAGAGGGAGCTCCATAAATCTGTTTTTCTCTGCTCCATTTTGGATAATTTCTATAGTTAAGTCTTCAAAGTCCCTAATCACTTCTGCGATGTCTCACCTGCTTTTCCAATATTTTTCATGTCAGGCATTCTAGTTATCATTTCTAGAAGTTTGATTTCAGTCTTTTTTTTATATATATTCCATGCTTCTACTTACATTTTTGAAGATGAAATACAATGATAAACACACTTTTAATGTTGTTGCCTGCCAATTCTAACATCTAGGATGTTAGATGTAGTCAGTTCTAGGATGGTTTTGATTGTTTTTTTTTTTCCCCCTCTCAATTTGGGTCACATTTTTGTGCTTCTTTGTACGCCTAGTAATATTTCAATGGATATCAGATGTTGCAATTTTACCTTATTGAACTGGATATTTTGTATTCCTACAAACATTGAGTCTTCTTAGGGCACAAGGAACTACCCTGGGAACAGTTTGATCTTTATGCATTTTGTTTTTAAATTTTTATAGATGAGATGAGTGCACAGGCAGTCTACAGCTAATCATTCCTTATTACTGAGTGAGGCAAGACCCTTTTGACCTTTTGAGTATTCTATTATTGTCCCATGAATTACGAGGTTTTCCATTCTGACTGATAGGCAAAAGCACTATTTTAAGCCCTGCATAGGCATCAGGCACCATGCCCTCTAATTCTTTTTAGCGGTTCTTTCCACAGTCTTAGGCTGTTTCTTCACGGACATAGTCATCAATAAACATTCTTTAGAATGTATAACATATTGCAGAATCTCCACAGTGTAATATTCACAATGATCCGGATGCAATCCAAAATTACTC
Organism: Mormoops blainvillei; assembly: GCA_004026545.1. NCBI lineage: Eukaryota > Metazoa > Chordata > Mammalia > Chiroptera > Mormoopidae > Mormoops > Mormoops blainvillei. The sequence continues at coordinate 40,482 of PVJD01007968.1, read as the reverse complement.
AATATACAAAAAAAAAACAACAAAAAACCAGGAAAATGTGACCAAGTCTCAAAGGGTCCAATTTTGAGATAACCCAAATGTTGAAATTATCACAGAAAGAAAAAAAATTAAAACAACTGTTAGAATTATACTCAATAAGATGAAGGAAAATACTCACATAATGAAATGGGGGATGAGAGCCCTGCCCCATGTGACTCAGTTGGTTGAGTGTTGTCCTGCAAAGCAGAAAAGGTCACCGGTTTGATTCCCAATCAGGGTGCATGCCTGGGTTGTGAGCCATGTTCCTGCTCTGTTGAGGCACACCCAGGGGCAACCAATTGATGTTTTTTTCCCCACTCTTTCTCCCTCCCTTCCCCTCTCTCTAAAAATAAATAATAATAAATAAAACCTTTAAAAAATAAATAAGGGATGGGAAATAGAGAAATAGGAAGCATAATAAAGCTGAAAGAAATTTTAGAATTGAAAACATACCATAGATAAATTTTAAAATTCACTGGAAGAACCTTATAGCAGAATGAAGATGACAGAAGAAATAAATCTATGGACATGAGAATAATTAAAAGAAATCCACTGTAATAAATAGAAAGAAAAAACTGTAAAAATAAAAGAACCTCAGGATTCGGTGAGGCAATTATTAAAAAAGAGAAAAGTCCCAGAGGAAAAAGAAGTAAAGCAATAGAAAATTCAAAGAAAAAAATGTCTAAAGTTTTCCCGAATTAGGTAAAGATATAAATTTATAAATTCAAGAAGTTCAAATGCCCACATAGCACAAATATGAAGAAAACTATGTCTAGATACATTAAGGGAAGACTGTTAAAAACTAGAGATGAAGGGGTTTTTTGTTTTTTGTTTTTTGGTGGTTTTTTTGAGAATAGAAGAGAGTAGAAACAATAATACAAAGAGGGAACAAAGGCTTGAATGACCACAAGGTTTCATGAGAAAGCACGGAGGCAGGGAGATAGGGAACAACATATCTAATGTACTGAAGAAACAAAACTGAAACCCAGAATTCCACGTCAGGTGAAAATATTTCAAGAATGATGGTAAAAACATTTTCTAATAAAGAAAACTGAGAAACTATCTCTTTGTTAGACCCATTAGAAGTGCTAAACAAAGTTAAAGGAAATAATGCCAGAGGGAATTTGTACCTTCAGGAATAACTAAAGATCACTGAAACTATTTATTATTAGTAAAATATACCTCAATAATTTTTTTCAAAAGTTAAAACAAAAAAACTCTGCTTAACTAATATGGTACCAATTAGAAGAAACATAGCAAAAATTAGAGGAATAAGGTAATATGTCAACAGTGTTGTACCAAAATAACCCATTGAGGTTGAACCTAAGAACAGGTTTTGAGCTTTATTGGATTCATTGCTTCTTAAAGCAAATTTGTTATTTTAATGGTTTAAAATGATTGCCCCATCCAGCTGGAGACTAGATGAAGTGCATTCCATCTTGGATAGGTTTTCAAACCCCAGTAGAACTCAGCTACTGGAGAAGAATTAGAAAAAAGCTGTGGCTGCTGCACAAATTCTAATTTTTAGCTAGATTGCTCAATGAAATGCAAGTGAGAGTTCACAGTAGAACTAAAAGATTAGAATGTTGCAAATTCACTACAGCTAAATGTGGAGAGCAGGGCCAATAAAATGGTATTGGTCCAGTCAAGATAGCATAAAGTGTATAAAACAAAATGGAGTCATTCATGTCAACCAAGATGGCTACCAGCCTGCCTTGACACTTTGGTTCAAGAGGGAAACTACCTAAGTCATGCTAGACACATCTGGCTGGTGAGGAGACACACCTAAGATATCTGCACACATGACAAGAACAGCTGTGTCTTCAGAGTGGGACCACCCATAGATAGACTCCTAGGGAAATTCCACACTTGCCATCAGGGGTGCCAAGGCATTTATCAAGACACCCAGCAGGGTGGAGTAAACCACTTTAAGGTATATCTGAGGCAGGCTCCAGACCACTGCTGAGACAGCTGAGCTCCACACACCAAGATGCTGCTCCACACCATGCTGATCTTCCTTGGCATTGGCTGCCAGAGACTCTGCCCTGCTGGACTGAGGACTTTGCCAGCCCGGCTGCCCACCTGGCTCTGGAGATCCTTCCTTGCAAGACATCGATGGCCCGCTTACTCACCGTGTTGTCTCCCAGATCCACAAACAATGACTCTGGAACTTGAGTTCATTATTCCCCCAATTATCTCATGTGATGTTATTACTGATTATTTCTGAATGATTCGTATTGTTATTAGGTTAGTATGGATTTGGGTTAAATATGAATTAGTAAAAGCTGAATGAACTTTATTAATAAAGTCTGAGTGAATAGTATAGTCACCTGTGTTGGCTCCCTGTTATTTCTGTGTCGATGTCACCTGTAGGGCTGGTCACACACATGGCTCGGCGCTATTGGTTCTTAGGCCCATATCAGAGGATCCATGTGGGGACCAAAGGCAGGCTTATACGAAAGACTGTATCCTGAACATATGCTCAAGATACTAAAAAAAAAGAAAGAAAGAAAAAGAAGTCTTTAAGCTCTTCATGAGCAAAACTTTAGAAATCAGGTTTCACAAACAAAGAAGAGCCTATGAGGTTAATTTATAAGACCATGGAAGAAAAATATCAGAAATTAGGAATTGAAAATGAAATGAACTGACAGCATGATCAACAAATCACTATGAAGTCAGTGAAATTAGACCCAGTTTTTGTTATCGAATTACTGTTTAGTTAAAAAGCAAAAGCTAAGTAGTTTGATATTTCAGAGATTCTGCTGGAAATAACATTAGGTGTTATTTCAAGTGAAATTGCAGAGCATTTCTGGGTAGGAATGTTGTACTTCCATTGTGTTTTAAGTGAAGTAATTCTGATAGCCGTTTGATTCCATGCAGCAGCGTGGGACAGATGTTTCTAACCTTTTTGTTCATTTGTAATCACCACACCTCTCAAACAAAACTATGTTTCTGTGAAGGAGGCTTTCACAATTGTAAATATATATTGTTTTGTAAATTAGTTGTTCCTATGTGTATCTCCCTTGTTATGATGAGCCCTTAATGATAGGAGCAATTCCTTACTTACCTTTGAATTGCCAGCCTCTAGTATAGTTCCTACAACATAAGAGATGCTCAGTAAGTTACTTTCAAATAAAATGGCTACATAATTTGAGAGCCCACTGCATAGTATGAAACCCCTTACTTTAAAAATCGTTAAGAATTTCAAGAGGCCGGTTGCCGAGCATTAAAAGAAGCCCGCGCCCCTCCCGAGCACTGGGCCCCGCGCAGCTCCCATGGGTCACGTACCCGCGGCCTCTACACTCATTCGGTCCATTAACCATGGGCTTTGACTTTGGCTCCTGGGTAGCAAGTAATTCAGTAAAAAAATTCTATTTTCTGATTTTTAAAAAAAAACATAATGACAAGAAATTAAAAAAGACAAAGAGCAATAGCTTTGGCCTCTTACCTACAACATAATAAAAAGCAAGGAGTTCCCACATAAGGTTAGAGTTGCAAAACAGTGAAAATTGCACTGAGCTGGCAAGAATAAATGTTCATTTTTATTCTTATAAATATAATTAGCAAGCTTGGTAGCTTTTTTCTTCCTAAACCTACTTATTTACAAAAACATCACAGTTCAACAGAATATCTGATTAGCTTGAACATTTTCAAATAATTTAAAATAAATTCTCTATAGTCACATGTAACATTCATACTATGTAGTAATGTCATATATTTAGAGTATAATAAAATGTCACTGATACTAAACATATTTATGGTTTCTTGCATGATTCAAAAGGCCCTTCAGGCTCTTACAAGGTCATTGTTATGAGATATCTTTTTCCCTTGACCCTTAGGTGCAGAAAATTGAATTAATCAGGCTCCATAGTTCATGACATGTTATTAACACCGGGCTATAAAAAAGGCCTCTTTTGTTTTATTTATTTAGTTCCTTTTATTCCCTTACCTACCTCACATTCACTATTCTCTCCCCAGGCAGCCATTCTATTCTGTTCAATGCATTTTTTGTTTGTACGCCTTGTTCTAAAAATATGACTTTTAAATTTGTTTTTAAATGAATGAATTCAAATAATGAATTCAAATATATGGATTCATTTAGGTAAATAATTTTGTATTATTTATTTCACTAAACACTATGTCTTTAAGATTCATCTATATTTGCTGCATGAGCAAAATGCATTGTTTCTAACCTGCCCGTAGTACTCCGGGGTGCACGCCCACCACATTCTATAATCTGTGCTCCCAGTGATGGACATCCAGGCTGGTTCTACTCCCACCACCACAAATAATGCAGTGAAGAACAACCTTATACATGTCCCTTAATGGGTCTGTGTGAGATGTTCCTTGGATTTTATATATATTGAGGAAAGAAAGAGTTGAGACATAAGGTATGAGAAAATTTATTTTGAGAAAGTCAGCTCATATCAGTCTTCTGAATGGCTGCATCAATTTGTCTCCCACCAACTCCCTACAACCCTGTCAATAGTTGGCACTGCCTAGGGTTTTTAATTATTACCAGGTGTATAGGCATAAAATTACAGCTCATCATTCTTTTGACATGCATTTTCAGCACTACGAATAAATTTGAGCATCTCTTTGTTAATTTCTTGAGTTTCCTCTTTAGAAATGGCTTTTTAAATCTAATGTCAGTTTTCATTGGAGTTTCTGTCCTCTTCTTGTTAATTTGAAAAAATCCCTTTATATGGTAGATATCATAAAAGGAATATCATCCTTTTATATTCATCACTTTGTCACTTTGAGGTAGTATAAACATTTCCCTCTCCTGCCACTCTTTTATTATGCATTATCTTTGTCTATGATGTCCTTTGTTGAACAGGTCATTTATTCTGATAACACCATTACCAGTTTTCCTCCATGCTTTACATTTTAGAAGTTTTGTTCCTCAATCACAAAAATATTCTCCTGCATTTTTCCATCACTTTTACATGCATTCATTATATAGATATAGATATAGATATTTAATTAAGCATATGTGGTACCTAACAATCTATAGAGAATCAGTTTTCCTAACACTACTAATAAACCACTTATTCTTTTCTATTGATTTGTGCTGCAACATCAAAATATCATTGTACTAGTTAAATGCTAAAATGTACAGAGATTAAATGCTAAAGTGGTATATTTCAGAAAAAAAGATATACTATTTTATGATTTGCTTCTAACAGAAAGAAAGGAATTTTTACTTTGTAAATGGACAATTTTATGACAAGTTAAAATATTCAAATGTAACGGTGGTAGCCACAAGAAAATTGATCTCTCTGTCACTGGAGGCATTTCAGCAGAGGCGGGATGTTCACCAAAAGGAGCCCATATATAATAAATGTGCGGTTGATAACGTGGTTCTCAGTCCTCTCATACGCAAAATAAGAGGACCAGGTTGTCTATATCCAGGGTAGTATATGAGATTAAGTTCAATGATTCTATAATTCTGTGTCATCTAAATTTCCTTCCAACTTAAAAGAAACAGTGATTTAAAAAAAAAAGCCTTCTCTCCTTTATAGAATATTCCTATGGTTGCATCAAATGCCTTTGCTCTGAGACTTTATGAAGTAATTATGTATATATCATCATATATAAAGCACCCAAAGATCCTTGACTACAGCTATTGTGTAAATGATATGAATTATCCCATTTTCTTATGCACCAGGATTACTTTTTTTCACCTTCGCAAAGTCCTTGACTAATTTCTTCAAATAAATAATTCAGCTCCTGAAAAGTTTTCCAAAGAATAGCAGAACTGTTCTCGAAGACATAAAAAGTGAAGTCCCTCCCTCCCTCACTCACCCCCTCTCTTCTTTCCAAATTTACTAAAGAATTCTTTACGCATGTAGAGGAGGGAAAAATCTTGTATTTTATCCATTTTGGGTTTTTCCGCTAGGGCCCTGTAGATAGGAGTTTATTAATGTGTACATCACACATGGGAGCACCCAAAGGACTAACCACCTTAGGTTAAACAAAGGAAAAGGGTGTTGTGATTCTGAGAGGAAGAGCCAACCTATCAGAATCTGACCGGGAAAAACATGGTAAACAAAGGTTGCTTATTAAAGTTTGTTATATAGTTTTAAGACCCACCTTCTTGATAAAGTGTTCTTCTTCCTGGTGCTGGGGAGAAGGCAACAACTTTACGAATGGAAATATCCTTTACAGAAGGAAATCTTGTGCCCTGTTTTTAGAGGTTTTTCTACAACTGTTGGTTCTCAATGTCTTTAGCTCAAAATAATCTATATACCAAAAAGCAAATTTTGAGGTTGTACATTCTGGTACCTGTCATACATATCAAATGCCTATTTCTACATTCTACTTCTTTTTTAGTTTTTTTATCCCTGACTGCATGCTAAAATGTTGTATTTGTGGTGAAGGAAAGAGTCAAGTCTTAATTTCAAATATTACTCCTGAGCCAGAAGAAAAGGGAAAGAAATCTCTCAAATGTTAGTTGATGTCATTAGCCTCAAAACCATGCCAAAGTCTTGCCCTGTACTGCCTTTCCCAAAAGAGTTCCTTGTTATAAAATAACTGAAAATTAACATCCAAATTAAACCTCACATTATTTTGTCTCTGCCAGAGACCTCGGCGATACAGCTCAAGTTACAGAGGTGTTCATAGAAAAGTGACATTTCCTGTCAGATTTAAGCTGGAAGTTCTGAGGACAATGAATCCATTACTAATGAGTAAGTGCATTTGCACAATAATTGTGTTGAAAAGGTTGTATAATAGCAATACAATGCTCTTCAGCACTCTCTGAGCCAGGGTCATTACATTGCAATGAAATGACTAGAACAACAGTAAGATGCTATTTGATTTTCTAATTATTATTGAAGAATGCCTCCTGAGCCTAGCCTCGAAGGCTTTTCTTTTGAATCATCTGCAGCTCATGCTGCTTCTCATGCATTATACATTAAACCCATATGGCTGTTTGAGGTGGAGGGTCTCTAGAGGGAAGTTCCATACTGCTCTTTTCACTGCAGGAGGGAGAAAGGTAGGCAAACAAAAAACAGGGAAGAAGGCAAGGACTAGTGAAATAGAAGGAAGGAACACCATTGGGAAAAGTTCAGAATTCAGGCAAAGGCGGGTCAAATTAATAAACATTAAAAAAAGATAGGAGCCACTCACAGAAGACTTTTTATGTTTAGGCTTTTATTGCTAAGCTTGAGAAAACTCCTGTGCAGGTCTACTTTCTAAATCTGTCAGTTCCCAACAAGCACCTCAATCCTATGTTTTGTTAAGAGGAGAAAAAGCTAGAGCTATTTGGCAAAATGGCGTATGCAGTTGAGGAGTGATTTTTACGGAGTTATGTTTAAAATTGATGTTTAAATTCATCTATGCAATATAATACATACAAAATATTTCCTAATTTTGATCAGATGTATGTAACTTATTTTTAAAAGAAAGTGTAGATATTTTCTAATATGCTCAGAACCTCACCCAGTGTTCCTTTCAGCAGAGATAATAGATTATTAATTCCTCAGAAAGAAACCATGGAAAAAATTCCTTCAGCTCTTCTCAACAGGGTAATGCATCTAAACTCTAATTTATGCAAATCTTGAAACTTACACCTATTTATTATTTATCTTTATTTCTATGTCCTGGAATTTTTGGTGGCCAAAACAGCACCAGGTGTTAGACCGGTGGAGTCATACCAGACCTTGGCTCAGCAACCTTGGTACTTGAGTCTGGCTAAGAAGGAATTCAGAGTCAACACTCAAACATTAAGAAAGTTTATTTAGGAAGTCACAGAGGTAGAAGTGAGCCTTAGAAGAAATGGGCCCAGGAAACAAGTTACAGAGGCAAAAGAAGGACCTTTGGTGTTTAGGAGAAACAGAGATACAAGGAAAACACATCTGGGGTAAGGGGGTTGGGTGGGGTAGTCATGGGTGTGCTTCATAGAGAGAGCCCCACTGGGTCCTCCATATTGAGAGTATTTCTCTGGACGTCTCAGGGGAGGATCCCAACAGAATATGCATCAGCTCTCCAGATGTGTCCTATCGAAGTCATGGTCTCTACTGACAGGTTAGCATCAAAGCAGGGGCTCATTAGTCAATGCAACTGCTCCTGATGTCCGCCATGTCTTCACTCATCTGGTTTTGCCACTTTTCTGGGCCTTGTACTGAAACACAACTGAGGCCTGGATGTATTTGATGTGGGTCAGAACCTCACTGTTCTGGGGGCTTAATGCTTAAGGGCTTTTCTCTAGCCCCCTTTTTTGCTCCCCCTTTAAGGAGGTCTAACCCACATGACTAGCAATATGCCAGGGGAGCAAAGGTCAGTGGAGGGTCTGACTCACATGACCAGAGATATGAAAGGTTGGGGGGCCCTAAACTTCATGACCAGTCATATGCTAGTAGAGTAAAGGTCAACCTTGGGGGTGGGCGGTGAGGTGCTAGCCCATGTTTGCCCATTTGCTAGGTACCTGGGGCTTTCTGCCCCAAGTAGGTGACCTGGTGACCTTCTGTGCCTTCTGTTCATGTCTGTTTAACTGCTCACCACAGAATTATTTATATTTTTCAGATCCTATAGACTTTAAAGATCAACTGAAGCACTAACCATGTGCCAGGTCCTATCAGATATATATTTGTATTACTCTTATTATTTATACTTTACATATGAGAAAAACTGAAGCTCAGAAACCTTATAAAGCTCTCAGCTTTATAAAGTAGATATTAGCATTAAAATGTTAATTATTAAAAAATGCAAATTTTTTTTTCGTTCTTTCAACTGGATACATGAATTAATGTAATTCCACTTTTAACTTGATTAGTCATATTGCCCACAGAAGTAAATACAGCCTTGAAATTTGGCAGGTAATTTTCCTGGCGCTTCCTTTTCCATAGGAGAAAAACAAAACTAGATAACAACAACAAATAAAAACTACATGAATTAAAACATTAATGACATTCTAGCCAATGGGCTGTTAAATATCATCCCACTCATTTCAGTTATCAACGCCTCTTTATAAATTGGGAAACATCATTTCTCATCCGTAAGTGTTAATTTTCCAATTAAATACTTACCATTTAAAAATACTTTAAAAAACTCCGGTGTAGGCTAGTAAGCACAGGATTAAAGGAAGAGAAGTGTAAGAGAGGAAAATTTTTACTCTACCCTTCTAGGTTCTTTTGGCTGGTCTAATAATTAAATTGACATAAGACAGATTAACAGTGAAAAAAAATTAATTTAACACAAGCAGGAGCCTCATGCAGATGTGAGAGGCTCTGTGGCAGGCAATTGAGCTTATGTGCCCTTTTGAGCTAAGGAGAGGCAGAGAGAGGTCTAGGGCTGCAAAGGGAAGGAAGGCAATTTACAAGAAGATGAGAAGAGCAAATGTTTGGTAAACCAATTTTGGCCGCGCAGAGACAATGGGATACAAAGAAATTTGAACAAACAAGGCCTGCTGAGCTTCCCCCCAGCCTACCAGGCCTAGCCCATATCCTTTGGAGACATCACGGGTGATCGTTCTCTTCCTGAGCTACGGCCTCGTCTAGATTGGGGGCGGGGCAGTTAAAGAGGAGGTAAAGAGCTCTTCCTGAGTCTTTTAGGCCTTGATTGTCTCCAGCTCAAAAATAATCCACATGCCAGAATGGCACAGTTTGGGGCAGCCTGTTCTCCCCTTCAGAAGCATACAGATGGCTCTGAACAGATCTTCCATGCTTATTCTGAAATTGAGCAGGACTCCAAGGAGCCATTACATTCTACTGTTTCCACAAAGATGGTGTTTTTCTCTTTACAATTCTGGCTTCTTGCCCCTGTGCTCTTATATGGTTAAGAACCTGTGTGAGCTCCAGACCTTATTTTCTCGCCCTGCCATGATCGGTGACAGACCCCATCTCTCCCTGGTGGTTGGTCTGTGATTCCACCTGTGCCCTGTGCGTTGGCCATCCATCCCTTGTGAATCAGGGTGAGATATGCATCTGCTGCTCCAAGCTATGAAGCCTACGCATTAGAATATTTGAATAAAAACTAAAAGTAAATATTTAAAATGTTAAGCTGTCTGGTATACAAAGTCCTGAACACGTTTCCTTTTAAAATAATATAATCAGAAGTGTGTTTGTTTCTCTTGAGTGCAAATAGTCCTCAGAAAATATTAGTTTATTCACAATAAAAAAAAGCACATTTTTTTAAAAAAGCATAGAAATATTCACCGTTCCACTTTTTAAATTAGGGAACAAGAGCTTAAAACTCCATTTACTAACTGTATTATATGCAAATGAAGGGAAGGAAAAATAATTCTTCCTCTACATTTATGAGTTCTTGGCTGAGGCTCCCCCCACAAAATAAAAGTCATTTTAAGAGAAAGATAACAGATGTTTATTAACATGTATACCTCATTTGTACATGGGAAATACTCAAGGAAAAATCAGTATCTCCCTAAGGTGGCCTAAACCATAAGCTTAAATGTCATCTTCAGCTAAAGGCAAAAGAAAAAAAAGGATATGTGTTCGGTGGGCAGGGAAGGGTGGGGTGCGGGCCAGTTATGCGAGGTCACCAGAAAAAGCGTGGGTAAACAAGGGTAAGGTTTGCTACGTAAACTTAAGTCAGTGCCTCCTTCACGGGTAAGAGTCTCTGGTGATTTAGTCGTCCTTCCCTCGGTACAACGTGAATCAACAGTTATTTAAGTAAGAGTGAATGCATAGAATGATGGGAAAGAGAGTTTTAGAAATTATTTGCTCAATAAATGGGAAAACTGATGGCTTCAGATGTATAAAGCAAAGATGTAAAGAGAGAAGGTCTGAGGTCTGCTTAGTGGCAGGATCAGATCTCTGTCGTAGTTCCACTCACCGTAATTTTCCACTATTCCACACTTAAACTCTAAAGTATATCCACATAATAATGAAATACAAAGAAGGGATGAATGAGTAGAAATGTACCTGCGCAGATAGAAAGAAACTCAGACAATGTCAGAGGACACAGGGAGTAGCAAAAAACATAGTAAAACAGACTCACAACCGCACAAAATGTAAATAATCAAACACAGAGATAGGCTTCTATGATCTGGTATCTCCACCTTGTGGTGTTTTCTGTAATTCACCTAAAGACTTTTAAAGTTATGTTGCATTTTCACAACTTTAAACTTTAAAACATTGTTTACTAGTTGGAATGCACTCCACGATACTCATCAGTAGGAAACCAGTTAAATGAATCATGGTGCCGGTGTTGCTGGTGGAAATGTGGCTCTTTCACTGTCAAAGGAAAGCATTCCAGGGACCAATATGGGAGGCATGGTCTCAAGGTAAAGATGATTGAAGTTGAAGTGAACACAAAGGGCTGTCCTGGGCTCAGCACTGTCCCACTGTGAAAAGAGTCCAGCTTATCTTCAGCAAGGCCAAAACAAAGACCTGTGTCAAAGATCCTGTGCCATATTTAAACCTAGTCCGGTCCAGGTTTTCTCACCATCTGGCTAGTTTAGCTTGTGTTCCCAGGTGCTATCTGGGGCTGTGCTGTGGAATCCCACCTGGAGCCTGCGTTTGGAATCCGCACAAGCTCCGCCAGGCTGCTAGCGCCACATGTTTATAAAAAGAGAACATGGGAGCACGTGGAGCAAGCGCCGGTTCCCAAGTGAGAGAGAGAGAGAGAGAGATCTTTGTTCCCTGGCATTATATTATCTTGGGTTTAGGAAAGACCAGAAGGTTTTTCAAAATAACCAAGCAACTTTCCAAGTTTTCTCAGGCTTTTGATGGTTTCACTCCCTAGTTCGACTCACAGGCCTATATGTTCAAGCATCTCTCCCTGCACCATCTTGATTTCCGTTGCAGATGTGCTTACCTCCCCCTGCTCTCCCCGACAACCCCATCTAGAGGGGGAAGGGAGGGGTGTTAAGCCTTGGCATGGCAATGCTGTGACCCACCCCCCGGAATGTGTGAAGCTTAGCTCACTGGCTAAGCAAACAGGCTTATGCTTCCTGGTTGATTATGCTCAACAATGTCCAATTCCCCCTGCTTCCTTATTTATTAATAATTAGCTAACTATCTACGGTAACACAGGTGTATAATGGAATACCATAAAACTGTTACATGAATTATGTACTTATACTGATATGAGCCAAACGTTATTTTAAAAAAATAATTGTAAAAAAAAAAGTGCACGGAAGAATCATATGCTACTAAACAGGCCAAAAAAAAAAAAAAAAGGTATAGATATGTATAAACATGCTTGACAAGACTTGAATATCCCTGGATATGTATACACAAGAATTTGAAAACGGTTGACTTTGGAGAGGAAACTAAAGGACTAGAGATAAGAAGTAGGTATTTGTTTTGATATAATTCCCTTGGCAATGTTTGAAATCCTCCACTAGATACAGATATAATTTTCTAAAAAATAAAAATGGTCATAAAGAGCTAGCCTGTTTCATAAACTAGTAGAATTCTATTATTGACAGTATTTTTTTAATTCTTCAAGTTTTACCAAGATTTTTGAACACCTATAGTCACAAACCAACAAAATAAAATTAAAGAAAAATATATTAGTTATAGACTGAAGGGAACTATTCATTCTAGTTCAGAGCACAGTGCTTGACATGAGGTAGATCATAGATCACAAAACCAGATGCTAATCAGTGAGTTACAGAGAGGGGTTGCTTTCATCCTCCTCTCTTCTACTCACGTCCTGGGAAGATCTACCCACTACTTGCCTGATACACCAAGCCAAAAGTATGTTTTTTTCTGCCTATCACTTATTTTTTATTTTGAAAACATATTCTTTCACTCTTTACATAAGCCTACAGAACGTGAACCTACCAACATTACTATACTTATGGTTTGATAGGCACATTTTAGTCCCCTCATGAGACTGAGAGCGTTAGCCACTTTGTATCCAAAGTGGTGAGTATAATAACTTTTGAAAGACGGCATTTCTGAAAGGGAGCAGCTGGAGCAGTAAAAAAAATAAATAAATAAGATTATATGGAAAAAAGCATGCCCTTGGATAGAAAAACAGGCTCAGTGATCTAAGTGTACTTTCTGAGGGCTCCAAGCAGGAATGGCATAAACTATCTCTAGCTGTCTTAAATCTTTCTTGGAATAAATTGAAGATCTAAATAAACAAGTACTTATTTATGAGCTCATTAATTATGCATTTTCTGTAAAAAGGGAAGTATGCCTTTCAAGCCTCCATAACACATCTTGATTTGGCAATATATAGACTCCACCCCTTGAGGGAGAGGGGCAAGTCACATGGCAGAAGAACATGGGGATAGGAATTACTGTTACAGTCATCTTTGGAAAACCAATAAGCTATCCTCAAGTATCTTCCAGAACTTACACTATCCATTCACGGGCTGTAATTGTGTTACAGTAGAAGGAACACATACACAGGATTCAGAGACTAAGTCCTAGTTTCACCTTTTAATAACTTTATAACTTGTTATAGGCAACTCTCTTAATTAATTTTCCTTGATTAAAATACAAAAAATACTGATTACACAATAATTTTGAAAATAAAAAAAACTGATATAAAAATTAAAAATTGAACTTCCTTATGACCCAATGAATCCACTTCTGGTAGTATGCCCAAAGAAATATGAAACACTAATTCAAAAGAATATATGCACCTCTGTGTTCATTGCAGCATTATTTATAGTACCAAGATTTGGAAGGAGCCTGAGTGCCTATCAGTAGCTAGTTAATAAAAAAGCAGTGGTACATTTACACAATGGAATAACACTCAGAAGTAAAAAAAGAAGAAAATCTTACTCTTTGCGACAGCATGGATATACCTAGAGAGTGTTATGCTCACTGAAATAATCCAGTCAGAGAGAGAAAAGTACCATATGATTTTACTTCTATATGGAATCTCATGAATAAAATAAATAAGCAGAATTGAAAAAGACTCATAGTTACAGAGAGTACACTGACAGCTGTCAAAGGGGAGGGGTTTTGAGGGCCTGGGTAAAAAAGGTGAAGAGAGTAAGTTAAAAAAATACCTCATAGGCACAGACAACACTATGGTGATTACAAGGGGGAGGTAGAAGAGGGTAAAGTATGTATGAATGGTGACAGAAAGATACTTGACTTTGGATGGTGAATACACAGTACAATATACAGATGATGTATTATAGAATTTTATACTTGAAACCTGTATACCTTTAGTAACCAATGTTACCTTAATAAATTCAATAAAAATTTAAAACAATAACAACAAAGCTAATATGAAATTTTCTCAAGGTTCTGTTCTTGATTAACCTTACTTTTTACTATCTCTTTCCAGAGTGATCTCACCTATTAGCAATATCACTTCCAGGTTAGTGAGTGACTCTCAAGTCCACATTTATAGCAATAAATCATGCTCTAGCTCTACCTCAGAACCCCAATACGGGTGTCCTTCCAGCAAAACAAAAGCTATAAAAGGCATTATTGGAAATACTGGGAAAATGTGTATAGATTGTTCATTAGATAATATCATAATAATTTTAAATTTTTTGAGAGTGGTAATTGTATTTTGGGTATGTAGGAGAATGGACTGGTTATTAGGAGATAAATGCCAGAATATGGAGGGGGGACCTGTCTAAAAGGGAGAGAGAGATAGAGGAGAGAAGTATCATATGGGCAAAATGTCAACGATTGGGGAAACTAGTCAAGGGTAGTTTATGGGTATTTATTATACTGTCCTCGCAACCTTTCTGTAGGTTTAAAATGTTCAAAAATAAAAAGATTGGATAATAGTAAGCTCATATCTTTACTTTCTCCTCTAAGAACAAAATTTAGTCACTGACGCCACCATCCTCCCAGCACACCGGTTAGCATTTGAGGTTAGCTTATCTCTCACTTCTCAAATCCAACCAGTCACCAAATCCTGATGGCTGTCTGTTTCCCACTCTCTTCACCTTCACACAGATTTTGATGGTCATTCGCATGAATTATTGAAGTTCATATGTTTTAATATAATTTCCTCATTCTTCTTCTCATCTTAGATTGCCTGTCTAAAACATGAGTCTAATCATGTGGCTTTCTTCCTGGAAAAAAAAAAAAGCCTTCAGGGTTCCATTTATGCCTAAAAGAAGAAAACCTACACTCATGTACCTCTTTCTATATTCCTCTGCCTTAGTATACAAACTATACAATGAATATCCACCTGTATTCAGGAGCATCGTCTGTTTATTTCTGTGACAAATCTGTTTAGTGCTGTAGTGTACTGAATCAAGAACAGCTGTATTTAGACGTTTCTTTTTATCAGTTACTGAACACCTAAGAAAAATTAAAACCTGAACTCAGAAAATGTATTTACATGCCTGGCTGGAACTAGGGCATTGCAAACAGTTTGCAGTCTAAATGGGAGGAGCCCGTGTGAAGATATGGATTTCTAATACGCTCTGTGGGATTAGAAAATGTTGCCTGGTAGCATAATTAATCAAAGTTAAAAAAAAAATTGCTTAATAGAACTCAGCAATTCCAGACACTAATAATCTATTTCCTTGCTTCTTTCTTGTACAAGCATGCCGCTGTGAATTTGATTAACACCTTTCTCTAATCTCTGTGTTCAGCCCTATCACCTGTTTTATAAATTATCATTATGATCGGCCAGAGATTATAATTGGTTTATTTGTTTTCAAGTAAGGCAGATCCAGAGAGTAGAGTTTTCTGGCCTAATCACAGGTATTTTTGTTTTTTTTTAAACAGGTACACCCACACATTCTTATGAACTTGGCAAGTCTTCTGCCTACAAATTGTGATGTTCTGATATGCAGTAAAATTATTTCACTCTGAAGTAACTTTAGACTGAGCCATTTATCTCAGAACATCAAGTGCTGTCTTAAAAGATAAAATGAATTATGGCTCAATTGCCTAGTTAATTTCCTAAAAAAAATGAGAGCCATTTTCGGTGATGGTTACTCATGCAGACAGCCAGTCCCCCTCATCGAGACTCTAGGCCTCTTTTTAGAATTCCTACTCCACTCAAAACACACATACACACACACACCACCTAGCCCAGCAACTAGCCCAGCAACTAGCCCAGCACCATGGACATAGTAAATGCACAATATGTATTTGATAAATGCATAAATCAAGTTTTCCACCTTGTCTTTTTCTTTAGTATGTGTTAGATATTTTTACCAGAATTATCAGCTTCAACTCTCCAGTTAACTGACTTTTCTGGTTATAGCATGGTAGATTTGTGGAATGGGAGAGCTCACAGGCAACATCAGGGTTTGTAGGATGCAGTTCTTTATTGCCTGGATGAAAATGTTGAGGTTAAAAGAAATTAAGACAGTTATCTAAGTCATGCCACTAAAGAGTAGCAAATTTGCAACCTGTCCCTCTCTTGAGTTCCAGCACTCTCCACTGCACCCCACTAAACTGCTTTCCATCAAAGCAGCCTCATTGTACAGTTAAAACGCAACCACATACACCTTGGTTTGTCTGCTTATTTTTGTGCAGAATGTGTCCTTTTGCCATTAAATGAAGAAATATCAATATCTGTCTAAGATGTACATTGAATAATCTGAATATGCACAAAGAAATTCATTGATTGAAGGATTCCAACAATCTCTGGTGTTATCATGATAAATAATGGAGGAAGAAAAAAATCCCTGTGACTTTTCCCATGTTGATCCACGCACAAGTTTATTAGGCAAACTTACCATCTTTAGAATTCCAAATACAAAGACAGAAGATTAAGAAAAAATATATACATGGACTTTGTCCAGCCATTCAGAAAACTTGACTGAGAAGCGCCTTTGCTGGACCCTGTGTGGAAGAGAGGTAAATAGGTTGGCATCTTCAAAGGGCTAAAGCCTGGGAAGCGGAAACCTAGTAGTGCTTATTCCCTGGGAAGCACATAATGACTTTCATCACAGTCTACAAAAGGAGAGCTGATTTTTGGATCATCGCACCTCAAATGCATAATAGCAGCTGAACATTCAAAATGTCAATGTGTAAACAACTGATAAGCTCCATCCCCTCCCCCACCCCTCAAAAAAGTGTTTACCTGAGAAGAGAGACAGCGCGGCAGTGTGAAACAACAGTAGGCATATTGTTTCTGATTTGGAGGAACACAAATTATCCAGCAAAATATTGTTATACTGGGAATCCTTCTTGAACTTTGGAATTTGTATTCCTAAGTGGCAGTAGTTTTCAAAAATTTTAAAATGATTGGTGACAAGGGGTAATTTTATATTGTCACACAAACATATAAAAATGGAATTAAGTTTTATAAAATAGTACTTACCCTTATGATGTACAACACATTTGGATTATTTTCTATTTAATACTTATATTTCATCTTTTAAAAGGCTTAAATTAATTTCACAGCCTTTAGGGGTTTTTTTAATGCCATAAGCATTAGAATAATGATAATAAGTAAACTTGAGTAGCTCTTGGATATATCTTTCTCTCCAGAAATTCCTTACAATTCCAAAATAGATACTTCACACTTTATTGAAGCTATGAAGCTTATGGCAATAAAAATGAACGCTGTGCATGCAAGTGAAAGTTGGTACAAGAATTTTATGTTTTGGTGTGTGGTAGGTATATTAGCTTTGATTCATAACTGTAGAATCAGGCAACTGTTAGTTACAGTTACACAAATACTGAGGTTTTTCCCCCCATAGAGATGGGTTCTTGAGATAAACAGTAAGGTAGGAAACAGAGATAAGAAGGCAGTCTATGAGATGCAGTTGAATAAAGATAAAACTAAAACTAATCTTTCCTTCCCCAATCCCAGTAAATAGAGCCAACTGCCCTGGCCTATAATTTAATTCAGTGCCTATTCTTATGGTAAAAAGTGAAATTCCTCCATAGACAACATCTACTTGCACTTTCAAAGCAGAATCTAACAAACAAACAACAAAATCACTGAAAGATAGAAACTATAAAGGAGGAATAATTTCCTTTATTTTCTTAAAATTTGTACTTATAAATTCAAAGGACAATAAATAATTTCAATTATTTAATTTAATAATTGCCCCTAGGTTACCAACATTGTCTAGAAAAAATTTTTTTGTGGTAACATTTGTTGAATTAAACTTATCAATTTTTTTGTGTCAACTTCTATAATAAATACAAGGGGGAATGCCCCAAAATGGAATTTATTTATAAAAAACTGTATTTATTCTTACATGTTAAATTTCTGTCACCTTTAAAGTGCTCTCCATTTGATCACCTTTAAAGACATTTTTTCCACTGCTCAAAACAGTTTTTGAACTCATCAATTTTGCTGTCTTATAGTGCTTCTGCCATTTTTTTGTCTCACCTCTTCCACATCAGCAAAATGTTTCCCTTTATGGACTTTTTTCACTGGGGAAACAAACAAACAAAAAGTTGCTCAGGGCAAGATTGGGTGATTAGGGAGGGTGGGCATGGGGGTCATGCCATATTTGGTCAAAAGCTGCTGAATGCTCAGCACAGTGTGGGCAAGTACATTCATAAATCACCTATCAAGAAATGGGCAAATGCGTTGAGTCTTCAAAAAAAATTCACTGAAGCCAAACAACCCCTCACAACAGCACCAGCTGGTACACTGATACAGATGGGTTCCTAGAACACTCACCTAGGGAGGGAAGCCTGTACTCCAAGGGGTTGCCCTCTAGAAGATAATTCCAGGTTTTCTTGGGTCTCCCTCATACTCAATAAATATTTTGTTAACAAATGAATGAAAATCTAAATAAAGAATTTAAAAGTAATTTTTAATATTGCCTTCTTCTTATAAAGTCATACTTGAAAAGGTAAGTCAAGTTTTTCTAAATATGTTTATTAGTTTATTCAGGTTTACTATTCTATTATTCAAATTTACTATTAAATTATTCAAATAATTATCTTCATTTCAATGTCTCCTTGCCTCTACAGCAGACCTCATTTTATCGCACTCACAGATGTTGCATTTTTTTTAATTGAAGGCAAGCCTCTCCACCAGCATAAAGATTATGACTAGCTTCCTTGCAATATTCCCTTTATTGTGGTGGCCTGGAACCAAACCCACAGTATCTCCAAGGTGTGCCTGTACTTCATTCAACTCCCAATCACTAAATGAAATAATATTCTGGAAAATCAATTATTTATTCTATTACTCTTCTGCCTCAAATTTCCAGCGTCTTAAAGTTCATATCCAAGGTCCTCAAATTGGCCTAAAATTGGCCTTTAGGCCTCCCTAGCCTGGGCCTTGCCTACCTGTCTCACCTGATTCCTCAGTTCTCCCCTGACAAGCAACATTGGGAATAAATCTGTCCCTTTGAACATGGATGGGACTACCCCTCTGCCTTTGTTAATGTTCGTCCCTCTTTCAAGCAAGGTTTCCCTATTGCCTCAGCACCGATCAAACCCTACCCTTTACACAGAGCTATTTAAACTCTCTCTTCATGACTTTCTAGCCTAGGAGTAGTACATTTGCATTAGCT
Source organism: Mormoops blainvillei (assembly GCA_004026545.1). Taxonomy (NCBI): domain Eukaryota; kingdom Metazoa; phylum Chordata; class Mammalia; order Chiroptera; family Mormoopidae; genus Mormoops; species Mormoops blainvillei. Next base: position 21,119 of record PVJD01007968.1, on the reverse strand, counting down.
ACCTTTTCAGTATAGCATATCACTCTATAATTTAGTGATTTAAAATGACAATAAACACTACCGTTTCTCTCTGTTTCCGTGGGTTAGGAATATGGAAGGGGGTTGTGTCAGTGGTCCTGGTTCCCTCACCCGGCTGGCAAATGTTGGCTTTCAGTAAGAGGCTTCAGTTACCCTCCCCATGGGCCTCTCCACAGAGCTGCTTGAATGTCCTTAAGATAGGGAGTCTGGCTTCCCCTGCAGTGACAATCCAAGAAAGGGCAATGCTTTTTATAACCTAGCTTAGAAGTCACATACTGCTGCTTCCATGGCATTCCACTGGTGATGTGGATAGGCATTGATTTACTGTGTAGAGGTTCAAAACAAGGACATGAATATCGGGAGCCAAGGCGTATGAGGAGGCATCTGGGAGGCTGGATATCACTGCATCACTTGTAATAAGCAGCCTCTTTAGGGCTCTGCCTTTACCCACTATTTGGAATCCCTAGAGTCCCTTAAAATCTCCCCTAATATTATCGCAAAGTATCGTACTTGGATTCAAGCACAGAGCCCTTTCGAATACCATGCAGTTATTGCAATTTTTTCCCCTTTTGTTCTGTTCCTGGCTCTCAGTGGTGAAGTCTGTTACCCAGGCTGTAGGCTTATCAAACCCCACGAACGTTGTTTTCTTCCAGGCCTGACACAAACCCCGATAACGGTGACTGAATATGCACTGTGAAGGTGTCCTGCGGGGCTGAAACTTCTCTGCTGTGCCAAATGTGACATGGTATCCAATGCTACAGACGCCGAAGAGGCCACCTCTGTGCTGGCTCCCTTCAGGGTGACAGCGATGTGGTGTTGTATGTTCTCTGCATAGGTGGCAGAGAATTCCCAGTAAGTCTTTGTGTCACTCTCCACTGGGTACAGAGTTCCCAGTGATTTCAGACTTTATAATGAAATTTCTCTTTCAAACAGTACCTGGTCCTTCCTAACACTCAACCTGAGACCTCTGGGACTGAAGGATAAGTGGAGTGATAGACACCATTCTATATTATAAGCGAGTCTTCTTCAATACCAATGATATTATTGGACGCAGGTCTGTGCCAGGCTGCCTGTTCCTTGTAATAGTTATTTCCTGGGAGGTTTGCTTTCTCATAAAAGTCTGCCTTTGGGAGACCTCTCTAACAAGAGTCCTAAAGTGTGTTCAATTTAGGCTAAACTGGTATTGCAGCTACACTTCTTATAATGTCATTAAAATGTCTCTCTTCCCAGAAATGGGCCATCATTTTATGAGAATAAAGCAAGCCTTTTCTGAGGCTTGATCCTGAGGGATGATGAGGTTCATAAATAAATACCCCAAACCACCTGTGTAAAAACTTTCCAGAAGTTCTAATGACAGAAGTATTGTAATCAATCTTGATTCAGACTGTCTTTGTCAACCTCTTTGTGAAAAATTGATTATTTGTAGAATAGCCTTCTTTATTCCTCACAGTACCATGTAGGGAGGCAGAGAAACTAATCATGTAGACCATAGGATTTGAGGTCAGACAGACTGAGATTAAAAGTTCAGTTTGTCCACACAGTAGTTAAATAAATTTGTTCAAGTTACTAAGTCTAGTTTTCCTCATCTAATACTATACGGTTATTCTACGAATTACATAAGATTATTTAGGTCTGTGCTTGACAATTAAGTGCTTAAGAACATAAGCTATTATTATCGTCATCATAATCATTGCTGATGCTGGCTCTTCTTTAACAAAGCTTTTTGGCATTCTAGAAAATTCCCTTTTGTAGTCCGGGGGTTCACAGTGAACTGAAATCTACCCCGGAGCTGATTTTCCAGGCCACTTCATCAGCTAGCTATACCCTTTTTATTCCCAGAGTCAAATTTCACTTCTGGATTTTGAGGGCACAAATAATTGGAGGGGTGAATCTTAGCTCACCCTCTTGTCTTTATTATGGGTTCTAGAACATTAACAATAGAATCCTGCCTATGAATCAATTTCAAAGGCAGTTTACTAGAGTTCCTTGCCACATTCTCTGCCCTGCATTTTCTTTTTCAAAATAAATAATGGAGAGAGAGAAAGTCTTTGTCTTCATTTCACTACCTTTCCTCAGAACGCATTAGTCAAAACAGGCCTTAGAATTAGTTTTTTCAAAGTATGGTCACATCATCACTTTAAGAAGGGGGTATGCTGGTTAAAATTTAGAACCTGGGTCCCACTCGAAACTACTGGATCCGAATACAAGGAGGTAGAACTCAAGAATATATACTTTTTTTTCAAATATACCTGAGGTGATTGAAATGCAGGGAGCTCGAGGCCAGACTTGGAGTGGCATACAAAAAGTCTGTGTGAGGTGACACAAAAAGTTTGAGAACCAGGAAATTAAAACATCATTTACTAAGCCCTATCTTTAAAGGGCCAGAAAAGCAAGACTTTACATGACTCACCAAGGAGAACGGGACTTCTAAGATTTGGCTTTTCCTGTTGTTACACACCACGTGGAAAAATGGTATGAATGAAAGTTAAAAAATAACTGATAGTTCTCCCCATTCACAGTTCCATATATTTATTACATAAATATTAGAAAAAAGAATTGATGATCAAGCTGTCTCAAAGTTACTTCTAGCTGTTCTAACGCTATGTACTTCCTCCAACCCCTTAACTTTTGTCCATTTTAGTGCTAAAAATAGCATCCTATTCTTCCTCCTCTGTTATTAGCTTGTATTAATTATGGGAACCCAGGGTGCTGCACTTTTCTTTCCCTGCAATCTAAGCCACCATTGAAGCGTTTCACTATGGCAGCCACTTGCCTACAGTGGGTCCCATCTCACCTCCTGTTTCTGTTACTGTCTGTGAAAGGGCCATCCACACCACACTTGCAAAACATTCCTGCATTCTTATATATCTTAAGAAATTAAATCCTATGGTCATGGGACTTTCCAGTGTTTAAAGCCCTTATTTACATGTTTTCAAGCATCCCCACACCATTGTAAACATTCTCTGCCCTGAGAAGGTAGATGCTGTTCTACAGACCCTGCTGGCTTCTAACAGAACCCTTCTCTTTCTGTTCCTGTTCTGACCCCCTCTTATAGAGCCCGAGAGCAGAGTTCCAGCCAGGGTTAAAAGACTTCCTCTAAGGTAGGTACAGCTTCTCTGACCTCTCCTAGAAGACCATTGCTTTTCTCCCAGAGACTGAACAGCCTTGCCTACTAGCAGGGATAATATTTTCATATTATTTAGATCAGTTTTCTAGTGCAACGGCCTAGGCTTGGTGACATTGCACAGTATTCTCTCCATGGTCCTGCCACTAACCACAAGGCAGTTAGTTCTAATCTTTGGGTAATAATTAATCCATGCAAAAAACAGATGCTGAACCAGGATTCCTAATTACCGAGAGAAGCCCGAAGGCTATAATTGCTATTTTATCGGCCACGCCAACCTATGGATTAAAAAAAAAGTCACAATAGCAATATATTATTTCTCTACTTTGGCTTCCTTTCATGATAGCAGACTTTCTAGAATTCCTTCTCCCACGTGCTCATGAACAGAGGCATCTCAGCTCCCGTATTGCCTCTGCCAGCCCCTCCTTCCCTGCTCTGGTCCTGACATCTGCAGTGGCCCAATGGCTTATGTCTGTGAGGCCCCTTCTATGCCCCGCCCCACTGTCAGGCAAGGCAGTGGCATTTTCCACTGATGCCTACAAGAGTGCAAGGTACTTTAGATGATGCTCCAATTGACTGGCAAGGCTCCTCTCCCCCAGTGCAGAATTACAGCCTGGGAGCACACCTTGAGGTAGTGCTGCTCTGTGGTCAGTATATTATCTCCCAGAAATTTTGGCAAAACTTTTCTCCACATTCCTATTTTTCCAGGCCAAGCAGTAAGTGAAGCACCAAGCCATGTTCACTCTTTTTCTGACATGAGAGCTTGGCTAATGGAATGACTGTCCTTAGGCAAAGTTCATTTCCAAGATGCTGTTAAGCTTCCATACAAATATATTCTCAGCATGTGTGCCTTATTTCTGTCATAGGCATACTCAGGCTTTTTAAACTCTTAAGTAGAGCTTTGCCTTATATTCAGACCTTCCCTTCCCCAACCTCTTCCTTTACTGACCTCCATGAAGTACCCAAAATCCAAGACTTCGCTGAAAGCACAGCCTTGAGTCATTTACTATGTTTTTTATTTTTTACGAGCATATAAGATCTGCAAGGTTGTTGTATTAGCTATCTATTGCTGTATAACAAATTACCCCCCAAAATTAGTGACTAAAAACAACAACCATTCATTATCTCACAGTTTCTATAAATTGAGGATCCGAGAGCAGCTTAGCTAGGTGGGTTTGTTTCAGAGCCTTTTATGAGGCTGCAGTCAAGGTGTTGCCAGGTCAACTGGAGGAGGATTCTCTTACAAACTCACTCCTATAGCTGTTGGCAGGCCTCAGGTCATTGCTGATAGACATCCGTTCCTCATCAAATGGGTCTTTCCACAAAGTTTCTCACAATAAGGCAGCTGGACTCCCTCAGAGTGAAGCCTCTAAGAAACAGAGAGAGAGACAGTGAGATACAGAAAGACAGAGACAGACAGGAGCAGACAGAGAGAGAAGAAAAGACAGAGAGAAAGGAAGAGAAAGAGAAGTTCTCGGGACCCCTATGCCTTGTTATATGGACTATGTGTGCATGACTCCTCCATTATAATTTGACAGCATTTCAGGATAGTCATTTTATAGTGTTTATTAGGAAATTCTGATGGGTGTTGTGCTAAAGTAGAACTCTTGAGAAACGGCACATGACAACTATGTGAATATTAAATAAATTTATTGCCATAACACTAAACAGCTAAATACCAAATATATCCAAAGTAATTGGCTGTTTAAAATCACATGTTTTCAAAACAGACTGTTAAACTATAAACTGCTTATTAGCTTAAAAATGGCAAAATAGGATAGATTTGTACTAAAATGTTTTTACAAAATATTTTTGCCAAAAATAAGGATTTTCCCTTAGATGATTTGTAAAAAGGCTTTGCATAAAGCCATATTATAAACAAGGCCACAGACTTCAAGTTTCATGTTTCACTATTTATGCGTTATTGTGGTAGACTAAATAACGCCTCTCACTAAAGACGTAACGTCCTAATCCCTGGAACCTTTGAATGTTACCTTATATGGCAAAATGGACTTTGCAGATATGATCAAATTAAGAATGTTGAGATGTGAAAATTATTCTGGATTATCTGAATGAACCCAATGTAATCACAGGATCCTTGTAAGAGAGACATAGGAGTTGTCAGAGTGAGACTGACAGTGATTTGATGACAGGAAGCAAAAATCAAAAAAAGATTTGAAGATGCTACATTGCTGGTTTGAAGACAGTGGATAGTGGCCACAAACCACGGAATACAGGTAATCCCTAGAAGCTGGGAAAGTCAAGTGTGGTAAATAGATTCTCCCATGAACTCTCTAGAAGAAACCAGTCCTGCTGAGACCTCCAGTGAAATTGATTTTGAACTTCTGGCCTCCAAAATTGTAACAATAAATCTGTGTTGTTTTAGGCCCCCAAGTAATTTGCAGTAATTTATTACATCTGTGATAAGAAACAAACATCCTTCTAAATGAAATAATGAGAGATCGCTCAGCATTTTCAAAAGTATTTCATGAAGGATTACACATCTTGAAGCTTTTTCAATAAATACGTAGTCTAGTTCTCCAAATATGGAGAGAGAGAACACTTCTACATGATTAAAGGCATGGACTAGGAGATTCTCCCTCAAGGCGACCTGTGCCAACTCTGGATGGAGGTGGGGTTGGGAGGAAAGCTGTGGTACCGACCCTCCATCAAGGGACAAATGTGGGAGAGGCCCTTGCAGCAGCCTTCCTGGGATCGCTAGTGGACAGAGCCCAGGTATCCACAGAAATCCATGGATTTTGAGATTGTACAGTGGTTCTACCCCTGACGAGAATTAGGGGTTTTCACCCATCTCTACAAATAGGTATAAAGTAAGGAGTACCAAACATATCCATGTCTCCCACGGCCCAAGTTATGCACTCCAGTCCTTCCCTGAACTATCCATTGCATGCTGAATTGACCAAGAGATGAAATTTCAAACAAGGTTTAAGAGAGAAGGAATGTGAAAATACTTATTTCACAAAATATGTATACCTCCCCTAAAAGCACTCCAAAAAAGTCTCAAATAATCAGACTAATTTATGAGACAAAACTTGGAACATATTTCTGGTCACTGTGGGATTAATTATTTTATTCGGAGACAAAGAAATTTTAGCATGACATTTAGCGATCCCCTTGTTCCTAGAAAATGAATAGTAGGCAGATTCTCTTCTCACAAAAAGGGAGAGGCCTCCACGGGAACCTCACAAAGTTTCCCAAATTGAAAGTGTGTGACAGCCTTAGGGGAAGTGGCTCGCTGTCGGGGCGTGAGGATGGGAGACAGAAGGCACTGGCAGCTCTTACCCGGGTTCCAGTGGCTGAGCTCTGATAGGCCCAGCTTTCGAAAGCGCTCAGGGCTCAGTGGGCAAAAAGGGTCTAGAAACTCAATGCAGAGACATGCGAACAGTCTTGGGCCGCCTGCCCTACCTTCTAGCTGACGCCACAGAGGGGCAGGGCAGGCACTCGAGGGACAGTGCCCAGCACAAACCCCATTGTGCGAAATGAAGAAAATCCTGTGGTTTAATGCTCAACAGATTGGCAGGGTCTTGCCGTGAACCCCGCAGCACACTGTCCGTTAGTCGTTCGGAGTAAGGAGAAGGCTCCAGTGACTCCGTAGAATGTCCCCATGATAAACTAAGGCCTCTGCTGACAGTGCCTACCTTCAGAACAACCTGTGCCCCAAGCAACTGCCCTCACGCAGTGGACCCTGGGACCATGACGCCTGTCCATCAAAGGTTTTCCACATTTCCTTGATCCTCAGTGTCTCTTTATGAGAGAGCCGTGACATCATCATCACCTGAGGGGGCCCACAAGCTGCTCTTGTTCTCTAAGCACTGCCATCAGCACTGCCTGCAACCCCTGAGGAACACCATTCCCAGACAAGAGACCGGAAGTTCTGAACTTAGAAGCCCCGAACAAGGATGTCCAGTAGTTTTTGGGTTTTTCTTCAGTGAGCACCTTGAGTGACTCACAGGTTTCCCAGGTCCCTCACAGGTACGTAAGAAAGGAACGGGATTTATTGAATAGCTTCCCCAAACAAGGCATTTTAGCAATTGCTGTCCTGTCTGCTTCGGCCTGATTTTAGTTCATTCTGATGACACCCACGACATCCAAGATGAAAATAAGTGTCCCAGCATCAGCGTGGAGGCCTCCTTGCTGGTAGGAGCACAAATCCTCCCTCTTCAGGAACTTGGTCCCCGTCATGAGCACCTGCCTCATGAGGAAGCAGGAATTCTGATCACTGGAGACATCAGCGTGCTATTATAGCAGGATACACAGTCTTATCACTGCAGCACTGACTGCTGAGGCAAAGGCAGACACCCGGAGTTTCTGCTGGATAAAATGGGAATATTTCTATTTTTTTTATTTTTAAATTACAGTTGACATACAATATTATATTAGTTTCAGGTGTACGATGTAATGATTAGACATTTATATAACTTACAAAGTGATCACCCACTAAATCTAGTAAGATGGAAGTATTTTTTAAGTGCTTCAACTCTCAAATTATTTCGGGGTCAGACTGCATAAACCACTCAGCAAAAGCTTAATTTTACAAGAAGCAAAAAGAAGAGGAGAAAAGATTGCCCTACATATCCCATCTTTGCAACCTGATACCCACTACATGCTTGGCTGCCTGGCCCAGGGCAGGCATAAAATCAAAACAGCCAATGAAATTTCTTACTGTCACTGCTCGCTCCCGGGGCATCCCTGTAATCACCCCTGGCAGGGATGCGCCCCTCCTCTGTGACTTGCTGTCGTGTGGGTGGGTCGTGGTGGACCACCCCTCAACACGCTGCCTTCGTCCTGCGCCCTATGGCCTCTGTGTTCTAGCCACCACTGCCCTGTTCACCAAGGAAACCTCCTTCCATGTACCATCCAGACACCCGAGCTCTGACTATGGGTTCCAGTTTAGGACCTATGAAAGCACCGCTCAAATTCTTTGGCCTTTATATTCTCCTGTCTGCTAATCCTTAAGACACACAAACCTATAGCCAGATGGAGTGCATTAACCACTACATCCGGCAGAAAGAGTAACCACTCAAATTAACCCCACAGAGTCAGAAGAAAATGTAAAATACCTGGCCAGAAAAGCAATTATGGGCAGGACTGGATACATATTTGCAAGGCCCAAGTGCAAACTAAATATGTGGGGTTGCTGGTGAAAAAAAAAATATTAAGAGTTTCAAGATGAGGACAGCAGAGCATTACACCAAGCATGGGCCCTTCTAAGCACGGGGCCCTGGGCAGTTGCATAGGTCACACACATGAAGCCAGCCCTGCCTGTGGGGAATCATTATCTACTCCCCGAATTACCGCTTTTCACCAAGGACTCAGCAGAACACGTCAAGGCTTTCTGCTCAACAACCCACAAAAAGCTTTAGCCCACTCCACCTGGAGAAGGGAGCCTGCAGGTTACGAGGCTGGAATTTGTTACTCCTCTGAGCCTGACCCAGCACTACGGCTACACCTGCGCTGTTACATTAAAAAAGAAAAAAAAAAAAAAAAGATCTCGATTTAGGAAGAAGTTCCAGACACCTCCCAACAATTCTCAGCTTGCTTATGCTTGCTCCAGTCTTTGTAGTTTCTGCCTTCCTGGCTCCACAGCTCAGCTTTGATATCTGATTCTGGCATCTTCTCCTTGGTTACCATCCAGACGCCCCCTTCTGACTTCTCAGACTCTAGTTTCTGGCACTGGTTTCTGTTCTGCTGGCTCCTCAGGTTTTAATATCCCACATTTTATGTGAGCAGTATTCTGTTGCCGCCCCTAGATCCATGTAATCTCACTGGCCAACTAGCCCCTTTTCCTCTGCTAATTAGGAAAGACAATATAATCAGAAGATATCATATGTAGCCATACCACAACCTAGTAGTTCATTTCATCCAAAAGAACTGATAAGAAATGATTACCATATTCTTTCTTGACTTGTCTATTTACTCCTTCCCGAAATCCTCTTTTCTTATCTTCTTTGATACTATACTCTCCTTGCCTGCCTCATACTTCACCAAAATGCCTTCTCCTTTTTTTTAAAAATTAGTCCTGTTTTTGTTCTGCCTTCTTCATCTCTAGCAGCGCAACTACCGTCTTCTTACCTTGCTTTGCCATCAATGCTGGGATTGCCCGTATTCATTCCTCAGCTCCCTTCTCTTTTCTGTGATCTTTTATCGCCTGCCTTTTATCAATTAATGACCTCCAAACTTTTATCTCTGTCCCTGGCCTCATCCTAAACTACTTGTATATTTCATTGCCCTCAACACGGATTCATACTTTTTGCCCATGGTATTTTCTCTCTGACTCTAAAGATTGTTATTTCCTCAGTCTTCCTGATCTCAGTAAAAATACACTGTCAAATTTCTCAAGCCAAAAACAAAGTAGTGATCGCTTATTCTGCTCTCTTTTTCATCTGTTTAATCCAGCTCATCAGTAAGGTCTACTGGCTGTACTTCCAAATGTTATCTTCCTCTGATATACTTCTTGCCAAAGCCTCTGCCATCTACCTTGTATGAATCCCATTAATTCTTTCCTTAGTTATAGCAGTAGCCTACTAAAACTTCCTTCTGATACTTTTACCTGCTAAAGTCTTTTCTCCAAAAAGACCAGAATGATTTTTTAAAAAAAATAATCAGATAATGTAATTCTTCTACTTAAAACTCTCCAATGGCTTCCCATTGAATTTAGAATGAAATCCAAATGTTTTATAATTCTCATACTTACCTCTCCCACTTCAAGCCTCAACACTCTTTCTTTCAACTGATTTGTTATGTCACTGCACTTCTCTCTTTTCTCAATTACACCACAGGGCTTTTCGCCTTGCCTTGTCTCATTACTGGAATATTTTCCCCATATCTTCACATAGTTGAAACCTTCTCATTATCACCTCTGCAAAGTGTCTGCTGGCCACCCTATCAAATATTATCTGTCTGACCACCTGCTTTCCCTAGATCACCCTCCACCCCCTACCCCGCTGATTTCCTTCCTTCCTTTCTTTTTCCCTTTCTTTCTCTCTATCTCTTTCTTTTTTGTCTTTCTTTCTTTCTTTCTTTCTTTCTTTCTTTCTTTCTTTCTTTCTTTCTTTCTCTCTCTCTCTCTCTCTCTCTTTTTCTTTCTTCTTTCTTTCTTTTCTCTCTCTCTCTTTCTTTCTATTTCTTTCTTCTCTTCTTTCCTTCCCTCCTCCTTCTCTCCCTCCTTCCCTCCATTCCTCCCCTCCTTTCCTTCCTTCCTTTCCTTCTTTCTGTACATCTGTTTGTTTGTTTATTCAGGTAAAGACTTGTTTGTGTGTATATGCGTGTGTGTGTTTGCCTTAGGCAGCAATGTGTCCCAAGCACTTAGAGGAGTTAGCACATAGTATGTACTCAATAAATATTTACTGAACAAACATGCCCATGGGGTAATAAGGGAGACTGTGATCCAATAATATGTGGTCACCACCTGTTTTGATTGGGAAAATTTTATTGAAACACGACCATATCCCCTTGTTTACAAATTGTCTATGGTGGCTGTTAAATAGCAACAGCATAGCTGAGTAGGTGCAACGGAGACCATAAATCTTGCAAAGCTGGAAATATTTACTGTTTGGCTCTTTATAGAAAAAGTTTGGTGATCCTTGCAATAATATATGCCAGATCAAATTGCCATGCAAATTAAAAGGTATAAAGAGACATTGTATAACCTGACTGTACTGAAATAAAGATAAAGCCATGTGCCCTTCCAGGAGGTGCTGAGGAAACTACTTAGCTGAGGAAAAGCTAAGCTAAGCAAAATGTGATACAAACTAGAGCACTCCAGAGTTAGAAGCTAGGGTGAAAGTTTTTGTTAGTGGTTTGAATGAATTTAAATGTAAGAACTGAGCCTTAAAACTATCTAACTTTACTAACAGAACAAAAAATTTAGTAAAACAACCAACCTCAACAATATGACCAACAATAATAAGGGAGGGATATAGGATTAGGTCTAAACATACCATTCTCCTCAGTAGTAATCATAGCAAATTGATGAGGGTGCCAAGATGATTTGATGGAAAAAAAACTAGTTCTTTTCAACAAATGGTGTTGGGTTACTGAATATCCATATGCAAAAAAAACAAAACAAAACAAAACAAAAAGAAAGGCATCCTCCCTCACAACATGCACAAAAATTAATTCGGTATGGATCAAAGACCTATTGTAAGAGCAACAGTTACAGAACTAGTAGAAGAAAACATAGATGTATATCTTTGTAACCTTAGATTAAGCATTAATTTTTTAGATAAAATACCTAAAACATAAACAATCAAAGAGAAATGAATAAATTTGCCTTTTCTTCCTCTAACTGGCTTATTTCACTTAGCGTAATGTTCTGCAGGTTCATCCATGCTGTCCTAAAGGGTAGACTTTTCTTCTTTTTTATGGCTGAGTAGAATTACATTATGTTATATGATTTCATTCATATGTGGAATCTAATGAAGCAAAATAGAGACAAACTCACAGATTGAAAGAAGACTGGCAGCTGTTGGGGGAGCTGTGTGGAGAGTGGAGGAACTGAGTAAAAAGGAAAATAGAAAATAAGCTCATGGACATGGGCAACAGTGTGGTGATTGTAGAGGGGAGAGGCGAGGTGTGGGGATAAGAATGTGGGGAGATAAATGGTGAGTGATGGATGGAGATTTGACTGGGGGTGGTGAACACACAATACAATATACAGATGATGTGTTGTAGAATTGTACAACTGAAACCTGTATAATTTTATTAGTCGATGTCACCTTAATAAATTCAATAAAAAGGGAATAAATAAATAAATAAATAAATTGGCCCCTATCAAAATTTTTTTAAAAATTTAAAAAAACTGTTTCACTTCCAGGACATTGTCAAGAAAATGAAAAGGCAAGCCACAGAATGGGATAAAATATTTGCAAATTATAGGTCTGATAAGGGTCTAGGATACAAAATATATAATGAACTTTTACAACTCAACAATAAAATGACCATCAAATTTTAAAGTGAGCAGATTTAAATAGACATTTTTGGCCATTAAAAATGTGAAAAGATGCTAAACATCATTAGTTACTAAAGAAATGCAAATCAGAACCACAATGACATATCACTTCACACACACTAGGATGGCTATAATCAAGTTTTGTGAAAGATGTGGGGAAATTAGTGCCCTCATACATTGCTGGTTTGGAATATAAAATGGTTCAGGTGCTTTGGAAAACAGCTTGGCACTATTCAAAAGGTTAAACATAGAGTTATCATATAACCCAATAATTCCACTCCTAAGGATATATCTATGAGAACTGAAAATATATGTTCACAATTAAAATATATATAGATTTTCATAGCTCCATTATTCATAATAACTAAAATATAGAAAAAACCCAAATGTCTATCACTAGAGAATGGGTAACAAAGATAACGGGTAAAAAAGGTGGTATAGTCATGACAATGTAATATCATTTGTAATAAAAATAAATTAAGTACTGGCACCTTGTACAACACGAAAGAACCCTGTAAACAGTGTGTTCAGTGAAAGAAGCAAAATCCATACACTGTCCACTTCCATCTGTGTAAAAACTGCTTGGTGGAGCTTGTGTTGGTCCACAATAAATTGAACTAGTAATACCATTTAATTCACTGTCAGGACCATGCAGAAAATGGACAAATCCTTGAAAAATTAAGTGGTTATATAACAGAGACTACAACCCTTATAATCTTTAGGTCTATAACTGAAGCACTAATCCCCACCATGGCCCTTGGTCAGGGGCAGGGCAGAACAGCTTCAGAGGTTTCTACTTAATAGTTGGCCTTCTTCACTATAATTTTCCACAGGTCAAGAATTCAGTGTGATTGCTATCCAACTGCCAAGAAACTCAGAGACTAGGGAAATAATCCCGCCATGGAGCTGAGTGCCACTGGAAGCCTGACTTCAGTCAGGGCTCCGTCTGTTATTACCTGGCCCCTGTGACTTACTCCCTACTTTCACAAGAGACCCATAATAAGCTTTGAGTCTCCTCATGTGGATATCAGCTCAAATTCTGCATGCAGTAATTCTCAACACGTTTGGATATTCCTCTTTCCGCAGTTTAAAGGCACTGAAGTCAAGTTATCATGGACCTTTTGGGGGATGGAGTGGGGAAATCATTATACTATATACTTGCTCTGGGGTTGCAGATCTCTCCTAGGGATCTTAACACCTTTTCTATTCATATATTCTGTATTTGAAAATGAGCTCAGGTTCAGAAACTGAATGAGAAATTAGGACTGTTTATTGAAGTTAACTGCCTTCAACCTCCTGTTCTTCCATCTTATGGTTGTAGATATTAAACAGCACCCTTGTTAGCTGCCCATCTACTTTGCTCATCTAAATACCATCCTTGATTAACCATCTCTGCAAATCTTCTCAACTGCCACCGCCTCTGACCTCTCTGGTTGTTACAGTAATTGTGACCTCCTGGTTTTTGGCTGTAAGCAGTGCCCCCTGTTGTCTATTACTATGGTGCCTCATAATCCGCTGGACAGTAATGAGCCCAGGTCAGTGAGCCCTTCTCCTGCTGTGAGTTCTTGCCTACAGAGAAGATCCAGCCCTGAGCTCCTTAGTGATACTGGTGCCCCTTTCACCGGAACATTCCTCATGGCCTTGGTGATGGGGTTTAATCATCTGGCGGGTCTTCTGGCCTTATACAATATACCCATTCCAGTATGTTCACCTCCCTGAGGTTCTTTAGTCCTTTCTCTACCATACCCTAGAGAAATTCAGCTATTCCCACATAAACATTTAACAGCCACCCCAGCAGCGAGTTTGTCCCATTCCCTGCGGTACTTGCAAGGTATTATTACATCACATGTCCTGAGAAAATGCCACTCGGCAAAAAAACTTTTGCTTATTCTGTCTGGTATTCTGGGCCATTAATCAAACAGCCTTAAAACCTAATCTCAAGGATTCTTCCCAGGTCCTACGGAGCTTTGTGACTCATCAAATGTGCAAGCTAATTCTTGCCTCTTTCTTGGTTTGTCCTCCCTGTCCTCCCTTATAAGGCTCAGAATGACTGACATTTATTTCCCATTATCACACTGGTAGTTAAAAGAGAAAAAGGGACAGCTCCTTGAGGAACTGTGTATTGCAACTGCTGGGGAGAGGTTTTTGCAATATCTTTCCGCAGAGCTCCTCAGAGAAATGGAAGCCACCTCTAGAGTTTAGACAGGTCTGCACAACCCAAATCATCAAGATTATCCATCCATACAGTTATCTCCAACTTATGTTTCAGGTTCCCAAGTGTGATATTGTGATTTTAAATAAGAAATATATACTTGTCTCATTAAACCCCTTGGAATTTCCTAAGTGATGAGAGCAAAAAAGGTGTCTTTGTTATGTTAATGAGGTGACTTTTAGAAAGTGTTTATGGTGAGGGCTGGTTGCTCAGAGGACCAACTGTGTGATTAGAGGGTTGGAACTTTCAGTCCCACCCACCTGACCTCCAGGAAGGGAGAGATGAGCTTGAGTTCTGTCACCAATGGCAAATCATTTAGCCAATCATACCCATGTAATGAAACCTCCATAAAAACCCAGGTGGGGAAGTTTAGAGAGCTTCAGGTTGGTGAATACTTAAGATGGCAAACTTAACCAATACATGTGTGCTCTGACTGCCCCACTGACCAGCCATTCCTTCATCGTCTTCCCTCCTCTCAGGCTTCTGTATTCCCTGAAACATAACAATATTGAAATTAGACCAGTTAATAACTGTACATGGCCTCTAAGTGTTCAATGAATGGACAAGTTGCATATCTCATTTTAAATCGAAAGCTAGAAATGATTAAACTCAATGAGGAAGGCATGAAATCTACTCCTGATAAAGATACTGTAAAGATTGTTGAAATGACAACAAAGAATTTAGAATATTACATAAACTTAGTTGGCAAAGCCGCAGCAGATTTGAGAGAATTGACTCCAATTGTGAAAGACGTTCTGTGATAAAACACTACCAAACAATATCATGTGCTACAGAGAAGTTGTTCATGAAAGGAAGACTCAATCAGTGCAGCAAATTTTATTGTTGTATCATTTTAAGAAATTGCCACCGCCACCCCAGCCTGCAGCAACCACCACCACAGTCATTCAGCGGTCATCAACATCAAGGTAAGACCCTCTCCTAAAGGCTCAAATGACTGTTAGCGTTTTTTAGCAGTAAAGATACAGTGAACAAGAATCAGGAATCATTTAGTTCCTGTGTTCCATCTCCTCTGCATCCAGTCATCCCAACAGAGAGCAGCTGGTGCAAGCACTCTCGAGTGGGGACTACCGTGGAGGGTTTGAGGAAGGGCGTGAAGGCCAGAATGGTTGGAATGTAGATACTAAGGAAACAGAGGCAGATGAGGTTGAAGACTGCTTTTTATATAGAGTATGCATTTTTTGGTAGGTTTGGGGCTTTTATATAGTGTTTGAATTTTATCCTAGGTAACCCAGCGAGCCTTTGTGGGGGGAAGGGGGGAACAGAATAGTGGTATAAAATAATTTATATTTTCAATTTGAAAGAATAGTTTGTTGGGCTTCTTAAACGTGGGATATTTTAGGTACTCACTGGCACTACCAAAAACAGTCTAGAAGTAAAATTCTTACAAGATAAGGAAATAACTTTCAACTTAAAAAAGTACTTATTTATTCAAAAATATGGCTAGGTAAGGAATAACAGTCTGTACATTTGGTGAATAGCTAAACTACGTTAATGTATAATTTTCCATATAAGAGAATCAGGCTACTGTGGATTAAGGGACTTCCTCAAGAGTTCAGCATAAGTACAGGAAAGTAAAAGTCATGTGTTTTTCACCTCTGTTCTTAGTTCTAACTACAACAGTAAACCCTCATGCTTCATAAAAATTAATGATGTCAATTGTTAAAAGAAGGAGAAATGGGAAGAGAAGGAGAGAAAGAAAAAAATTACTAATTGATCCAAGATGGAAGTTAAAACTACTTAAGTCTTTGTCTTAATTCAAACCCCTTTCCACCAGTACCAAAGATTTATCCAGCTGTCTTCATTTCTTTATTTTCCATTGTTTATCTATTTAGCTTTGTGTCAAATGTGATATGAGATTGTTTTTAACAGAAACAACATATAATATTATAGGAGAAAATAAATAGAAAATAAAAAAGAAGAAAGTGAAAACCAGGGTGGAAATATGAACTAAAGACAGGGAAAGGCTGCAAACTGTAAAAATTAAGAGCCTGGTTCCATCTTACTTGCTGGCTAATTGTCCTGAGTACTACATGGGATTACACAAACAAAGCACTTAGGAGTGAGTGGAAAATGTTCTTCTAACTACCTTAGATAAAGAACCAACAGGTAAATAAAATTACCATGGTGTAAATCATCATGGTGCCAATGACATAGCTATATATCAAGTTTAACATGGTAGATTGACTGCAGATATTTATCTCCACCCATAAAAAATTTTAAAATGACCAGTAAATAATTTTTTAAGTGGACAAAGCAATGAAAAACATGTTGGGCAAGAAACTTCAACAAATTTTTAGAGGGCAGAGGAAGGTCAGGAAACTTACAGCAAATTAAGAAAACTTCAGAAATACCCTCGCGAATAAGCTAGTTTAAACCACAGAAGGCTCAGGACCTAGAGATATGAAATATACTAAGATTGGATAAGGGTCAGGGCTGAAAATAGGCATTTAAAGCCTGTATGAAAAACTGGTTGAACTCCCATTTTTCCTTTACCCCTAATGGACTACTTATACTCCCCACCACCACCCCTCTGCCCAAAGCCTAGAGCCCAAGCAGAAGGTAAGAGGAAGAAATGAGATTTAAAAAAATAAGGGGAGTGAGTGATTGAGGTGTAATTGAACAATGAGATTCCCACCTTCTTCCGGCCATGCCGCTATAACCAGGGCCCAAGCAGTGGACACTCACCTGATGCAAGAAACTAGTGGTGTTACTCACTGAAAAAACTGAACAGGTCCAGATTAAAAATAAAAAAGAAAACCACAAATACAGTTATTTGCAGCTACCTCAGTGAAGAAAAGTTGATTTTTCACTACAGCGATGTCCACTTTTGACAAGTACCATCCACACATTCAGGTTTGCAATTTGTTTCCTGGTCCTTAAATATGAACAGGGAGACACAGATTGCCAGAGATGTGAACAAAACCTCCACATACAAGACAGAATAAGAAAAAACACCAAATTTAAAAGAGAATCAAGAAGAGACCATGGCAATGTAGGGTACAAAAAAAAATTTTAGAACCTTATAATTAATATCCTGAGATAAGACATTAGGTCCATTTAAAAATATATCATTTTTAAAAATCAGAGAACAAGAAAGCTTTTGAAATTTTTCAGTGTACCTGAAATTTTATAATTGATATCTAAAGTCAAAGATACTTTAGAACAAGGGAAGGGGGATAGAAAAGGAGGGAGAGAAATATCGATGCAAGAGAGAAACATCGATCAGTTAAGTTACCTCTCATACATGCCCCTACCGGGGACTGAACCCTCAACCCAGGCATGTGCCCTGATGGGGACTCGAACTAGCAACCTTTCACTTTGTGGGACATGCAACCAACTGAGCAACACCAGTTAGGGAAAAGATACTTTTAAGACAAAACAAGAGTTTAAATAGATGGAAATAAGGAAAGGAAGGATAAGCAAATAAGAGGACCATTTAAGGCATTCAATATCCAATGAAGAGGAGGTCCTGAAAGAGAAGATGAGGAGAGTATTGTTTAAGGGAGGATTTTTTCCCCTTAAAAGTAAAATAAGAGCGTTTGAGAAAATTTCCTAAAACATAAAGATGTTAGACTCCAGAGTGAAATGGCTCACTAAGCATTAGCACAATGAATTAAGAAAATTCCTAATTAAAAGCTATCACTGTGAAATTCTTGACATAAATATAGGGAGAAGAATTTAAACACATGCATACAGAGCAGCTGCATACAAAACACCTATGAATCAGAAAGGTACTGAACTTGAACTACAAAACTGAAAGTTAAAAGACAGTGGATTAATGTATTCAAAATTTGGAGGAAAAATTATTTTCATGATAGCGTTTTAATCAAAAGATCAATCAAATGAGAGTATAGAATGAAGATATTTTCTAACATGTAAAATACCCACACTTTTAACAATTGACTCGTAGATACAAAGAGCCAACTGGGGGATGCTGGAGGGGAGGGAAGTTGGGAGACTAGGTGAAAGAGATAAAGGGATTAAGAAGTACAAATTGGTAGTTACAAAATAGTCACAGGAATGTAAAGTATAGCATAGGGAATATAGTCAATAATATTGTAATAAATATTTATGGCGTCAGGTGGGTACTGGGAATATGGGAGGGACCACTATGTAAAATACATGATTGTCTAACCACTATGTTGTACACCTGAAATCAACCTGAAATCCTTTTCTTCAGCACCTGAAATCCTGCTATTCAGTGCATAACGTCCTCAAGAGATCCTTTGACAATGAAGACACTGATAGGTTCTACACACCAGTTACAAGATGCCTCTTACTGTAAACTGAAAGCATCATACCAAAGTGCAAATAGATCTACAAGGCGCCAAACAGTGTATATTGCATCCCAGTGGCATGGCGTGCTTCCCAGACAGCATCTGGACTAGAATTAGCTTCAAACCTTTCAAGCAGCACTCCATAGCATTATTTCTTACCCTTGAATGTTTCATAAGATGTTTCCCCAATTAAAGAAAAATGCACATGATTTGATATTATACTAACTGGAGGAGAAGGATGATATCCTTTTAAATATATTACAGAAGATTCCTATTGGAAAAGGAGACCTCCCGCCTTCGAATAGAGGTAGGGTGAAGGACAATCTGTGAAAAGGCCAAGATTTTACCAGAGAATCTACAAAGAACTTAGTAAGTAATTGAGGCCTGAGGCATTATCTTTTCATGAGAAAGAGTCTAAAATGTGGTTTATATTAATGAATATCAGTTGCAATCAATGGCGGAAAGACTATAATGTGGAAAAATTTAGAACTCTATAATGCTTAGTTAACATCAACTTAACCATATGAAAGTTTTACTATCATGGATAGAATGACAGTCTAAATATTTCTCCCAGTTTTTAATTTAAGTATTAATTTCTTAATATATAAAATTAGGAGTATTATTAATGATCTCTTGGAACTTTAAGTATATACATTGTAAGAAGAAAAAAATTTTAATAGACCAATTTTTAACATCCCTACTATGTGTCAGTTACTAAGTTAGATATTAAGACTCAAATATGAATAATATATTGTTACTTTCTTTAAGAAGCTAATGTCTATTGGAGTGAGAAAAAAACTTAACAGTTATGGTACATTAATCGATTATAGCATAGGTGGTTCTCCATCCGAGTCTTGAAAATTGACTAGAATTTAGCTAGATGAAGAAAAGATGGACATACACTGAAGGGAGAGCACACAGTTTATGTGAATGCATGGAAGAATTCGATATGATGTTGTGTTTAGGTGACAGTGACTATATCTGAGGTAAATGATGCAATTGAGTATCGGTTCATGAGTGGCAAGAAAGCTGCCTAAAGCCAAGTCATGGTGAGGACTTTTATCACGACAGTCTGGTGCGCAAAGCCACCCTGAAAGTATTCAAGCACTTTGAAAAGGGCAGTAGTGGTGTTGACATGGGTTTTTGTATGACTAAACTGAAGGCAAAGAGAAAAATAAAATGGTTGAATTAAGAAAATGGTTTGGGGTGCAAAAAAATTATCCATTGTGATTATTTCCATTGTCAGTACAACATACTGGTTTCACACATTGGAAAGAAGCTGAAATTAATTCGTCAAAACCCCAAACGCTGGTCACATTTCACCTACAGTTAAACTATCTGAATACAGTAATTTGAAAAAAATAAAAAGAATATATGTGTAGCAACGTCTCTGTTTAAAAAAAAAAAATCCTTTGGGTTGGAAATACCATCTGGATCATTTCAAGCTTACTAACCACCAAATGCAGCACGAAAAAGCCTAAAGTCTGAAATATATAAACAAACAAACAAAAAAATCTTAAAAGAGATTTCAAATCTTTAAAAAATTCCCTCCAGTAAGGCAGGTTGGCATTTTCTACACTGCACCTGGATTTTCTTACATAAAAATGTCATGTTACTTCCTAGAAGGGATATTGTGAAGATTAACAAGATCATGTTTTAAAGCTCTTTGAGTTCCCCAAAGAGTAAAGCTCTGTAAGTACAAGGTGTAACATTCACTTTTCACTGCAACAGCCATTTGAATTCTAGTTACGTGTGATCAGAGCGATCAGACCCAACTTCCTTTCAAAGGTCTTGCTGCCTGCCTGAAGTAGATAAATGAAATTCGGTAGGGAATTAGAATTGGTAATGTTTAAATTATTGAGGAAGAACTGTACTAAATACCTGTATCCATGTTACTTCTAGATACCTTGATAGGTCCGTAAGAGTGTAGAAAAATTTTTACCCAAGTCCGGATAATGGAGGGATTTGCTCATTGATTATTTAGGTTGAGGAAGGGAATGAGTATCACTACAGGTAAAAAGAGTGTACATCAACAAAGTAACTTTTAAAAATATAGGCAAATCCACACTGGCTGGCGTGGCTCAGTTATTCAGTGTTTTGCAAACCAGAGGGTCCCCCAGTTCATCCCCTGTTAGGGCAGGGGCCTGGGTTGCAGATCAGGTCCCTGACAGGGGGCATGTGAGAGGCAACTGATTGATGTCTCTCTCACACATCAATGTTTCTCTCGCTCTCTTTCTCCCTTCCTTCCCCTCTCTCTAAAAATAAGTAAATAAAATCTTTTAAAAAATAAATAAAATGTGGGCAAATCAAATTTATTTATTTTACTCAATTCAGTCAGTAAACAATATGTATTCAGTAATCCTTGATATCAGGCATTCTGAGAAATTATAAAAAGCAGTAAACTCAACAAAATAATCAGGAGGTATTTGTTTAAGAGATTTAAATTTTAACCTAATGGTGAAGACATTTTGGAGACAAATTGGCACACACACAAAC
>PVJD01007967.1:0-77741 GCA_004026545.1 Mormoops blainvillei | reverse complement strand
AGGGAGGGGATGGAGGCAGGTCATACAGGGCCTTGTGGATAAGTCTTGGACTTTTACCTCCAGGGAAGTGGGAGCCCTGGAGGGAGGTGGGCAGAGGAGGGACCTGACTCAAGTGCTCACAGCGCCCTCTGGCTGCTGTGGGGAGAACAGTTGACTGATCCACAGTGAAAACAAAGCTCAGTTAATAAATTCTCCTTACTGACACCACAAGCTGTGTGCCCCAGGCGTCCTGGCTTCCTAAAAGGAAAATTAGCACCGGTGAAGAGTCTTTAAAGCACTCTCAACAAACTCGGCACGATGATAGAAATGGTCGGTGTCAGTGCCATCCAATACGGGAGTCACCAGGGACATGTGGCTTCTGAGCAGTTAAAATGTGTCCAATGCAACTGTGGGACTGCGTTTCGAACTTACTTATTTATTTAATTTTTTAAAATTGTGGTAAAATACAAACCATAAAGTTTACCGTTTTAGCCATTTTCAAGTATACAGTTTAGTTCATTAACTACGTTTGCATTATTGTGCAACCATCCCCACCATCCATCTCCAGAACTTTCTCATCTTCCCCAACTGAAACTCTGTCTCCATAAGACATTAACTCCCCATGCCCTTCCCCCAGCCCCTGGGTCCCTCTGGATCTGACTCCTATAGGAGCCCCCTTTGAGGGCAATCCCACAATATCTGTCCTTTTGTGTCTGGCTTATTTCACTGAGCAAAATGTCCTCAGGGTTCATCTACATTGTAGCAAGTGTCAGAATTTCCTTCCTTTTTAGGCCTGAATAATATTCCCTTGTCTGGATGGCCCACACCGTGTTTATCCATCATCCGTCCATGGGCACTTGGGTTGCCTCCACCCCTTGGCTGTTGTGAATAATGCTGCTATAAACATGAGTGTACAAGTGTTTCTTTGAGACCCTGCCTTCAGTCAAATTTCATTTATTTTAATCAATTTAAATTTAAACAGCCAGGGGCAGCCAGCGGCTACTGTATTGGACAGTGCGGCTCTAGGAAAATTGAAAGAGAATCGAAAAGAACGAATTTATCTTTCTTCAGTGTAATTTGATGACCTGTCTGGACCAACCAGTGACATCTTATAAACCACCTACACTTACAAGTGTCCCACTTGCCCAGAGGGGGTCACGTCTGTTTTTAGTGTTCCCGTTTTTGTCCAGCCTTGTCCCTGGAGAAGACATGGCCCTGACTCCTCTCGGTGTAGCACTGAGAGTCCCAGCCCACCGTGACATCTGCTGTGATGAGCAAGAAAAGGTGGGGGAGCCCAGAGAAGGTCCCTGAGTCACACTGGGAGTCAAGAAAGGTTTCCTGGAAGAGGCAACCTCTGTGCTGACGCCCAAGGATGAGCCAGAGGCAATGGTGAGATGGGGGAGTGGCTCTGGGTGGACGGGCCAGCGACAGCAAGGACCTGGAAACCTGAAGGAGAGAGATGCGCAGGCAGAGCTGCTTCGCCACGAAAAGGAGGTGGAGGGATGAGTCGTTACTTTGCCTCTGAGGGAAGTAATGACGTACCCCTTGTACAGATGGGGAAACTGAGGCTCAGAGGCCACACCACTCTCCCCAAGTCAGGTGGCTGGGAAGAAGTGCGGCCTTATCTGTAAAATGGACCTTTGAGGTCCTTCTTCATTCTCACCTCCTAACTCTGACATCCCTGCTAGGACCTCGAGGTTAAAAACAACAATGAACAATAACAGGGGTAGGACTGTCGAGCCCTTTCTATGTGCTGAGGGCTGTCGTCAATGCTGTGTATGTATCAGGGGTCAGCCCAGAGGACCTGAGTCAGGTATTTTTAAGTGGTTGAAAAAAATCAAAGAATAATATTTTGGGACACGCAAACATGAAAGGAACTTTCCATCTCAGCGCCCGTAAAGTTTCCTCGGTGCACAGTCACATCCATCTGTTTACATATGGTGGCTTCCACACAATGTCGGAGTGGACCCTGTGGCCTACAAAGTTGAAAATTTTGCCTCTCTAGCTCTTTACAGAAAAAGTTTGCTGGCCCCAGCTGTTTGCGTATTAATACCTTGCAATGGCTTCGTGAGTTAGATGCTGTTGCCTTCCTCAATTTACACAGATGGGGAAACTGAGGCACACAGTGTTAAGTGGCCTAGCTAAGGTTACAGTGGATAAGTAGCCAAACAGAGATTTGAACCCAAGTCTGTTGGACTCCCTGGACAGTGCTCTCAGCTCCGCACCATACTTGGTCATGCCCTCAGGGCCAACCCTCAGCCCTGGGGTTGCGAGTGCCTGGGTCCAGCTCTTTCTGCCCAAGCCTGGGGCAGGGGTAGGTGGTCAGCAAGTGCCCAAAGTAAGCTCCAGGTTCTGCCCTGCTCCCTCCCCTGGGAAGACAGCCAATTAAGAGCAGATCAATTAAGCAAACTGCTGCCCTGTTTTTCTGACTTCTGTCAAGAGGCTCACATTCCAGGATGGCCAACTTGGGTTCAAGCAAATGCATTTGTGAACAGATCTGAGAAGGGACCACAGGATCAGGAATCTGTACAAAGACCTCTGACCTGGTCCTCTGGGAGCCTGCAGCACTGGATTGTATAATCTGATCCCCGTTGGGGATGCGGGGGTTACTGCATGAGCGAACGCTGGGAGACAGGAGCCTGTGGAAAGGAGAGGCTTTTGCAGAAGATGAGCTGCTCAGCGTGACCAGGAGTGTGAGGGGAAAGAAGGCTATAATTTGTGCATTTTGCCTGTCAATCAAGTGATGAAGGTTGCTATTTCTTTGTCACACACTATTTGAAAGATTTGACATTTGGGGAAAAAAAAGTGTCATCATGCGGGCTATTCCTACTGCACTTAAACATGGAACGATAAGATTAGCACTATACAGCCTTCATGGAGCCTGAGAACAGAGAAAGCAGAGCAGAAAGACAAAGAGAAATGAGCTCCTTGATCCAGCCATGCCTGAAGCTCACATTCACCAGGACTTCCCTCTTAGAACCTGGGCATTTATGTCCATGGCTTCTGTGTGGTAACTAATAACGCTCCCACCAAATATGTCCTGATGTATTCACCTTCTAGGATATGGAATGTTAGATTATTACTCAGCAAATTTTACTCAACCTCTCCCCAAGCTCCACAGGAATGATATACGTCCCTGTCCCATTAATGTCAGGCCCAGCCATGTGACTTGCTCTGACCAAGGCAACATGAGCACAAGTGACAGCGGGCCTAGGCCCTAAGACAGACTGCCTATTTCTGCATGCCCTCTTGCTCTCCTGCCTTTGCCACGTGACAGATATGTCAGGAATAGCCACTAATCCAAGGAAGATGAGAAACACAGGGGCAAGATCTGGACTCAGTTCACAGATTCGGACCTAACCTAGCTGCCCTGCAGGTGTGTAAACAAGAACTAAATGCTTGTTGCTTGTGCTTGGTTTTGCTGCAGTAACGCATAGTCAGAGATTTGGTGGATATTTGTCACGCAGCAATAGCTGACTGTCACGTGAGCGCACAATAGGATGGCGCTTCTGGCTTCTATGACTGGTTGGACAGGGTGGGACTGCGTGATGAGTCATGGCAGATAGAACAGGAAATGGCACTTCCGGGCCAGAGAATGTATCGCCAGTGAGAGACCCTGCAGGAGACTCTTTCTCTATGCCACGGAGACCAACCATATTCCAAACAGCGGCTGCTCCATCAGCCAGGACCCGGGCGTCACGATGACATGAGGCAGGTCCCCAACCTCCAAAAAACCACAGTGCATATAAAATGTGAATGGGAAATAAACCTTTGATGTCATTAGCCTCTGAGACAGGGGACTATGTGTTACTGCAGCAAAACCAAGCACATCTTGATACAGTAAGAATGGAAGGTTATCGATAGTTTCAGCAGAGAGAGGGGGCATGTCTGAAAGCCCTACCATTGTTCAAACCTACCTACTAGAATTTAAATCAGCAACACCCAGCACCTTCCCCAGGGCAGCCTCACGCAGCCACCACACATGCTTTTGGTTCCTTCCGTGATCTCACTGTGATCGCATGAGAGGGGGCGTCATAACCATACACCCAGAACTCCATCCTCGGGGAGAGCCTGAAATGCTGGCTGGTTTTGTTCTGAGTGCATTGTAACCAGTGATATGTGGTCCATGCAGATATTTCAACTTCCTGGCCCTTGGTGTGCGGTGGGCTGCAGTGTTTCTTGGAAGTCTTCAAAAGCAACATCTTTTATTTCTGCCTCTATAGCTTCTCCTGCCTGCAAACACTCCCTGCTGTGTACTTACTTAGTAGTCTATTTCATGGGCTCTGAGATGCGTTCGTGGGACGCAGTCAGACAGACATGAGCAGAGCAAGGACGACGGACCAGGTACAGAAGGTCACCAGGGCGGAAAGCCGCGAGAGCCTAGCAATGGGCAAAACTGGACAAACAAGGACCTCACGCCCAGGGTAACCTTTCCTCCCCTAGCACATCGTTGGTCATGTGGTTTAGACTGTTTGACTTTTCCTGTCACTGGTCATGCAGCTTGACCCCCCCCCTCACCTTACCTCCCCCTGGCACGTCACTCGTCATGTGGTAGATCCCCTTGCACAAGGAAGCTGAAGAATGGCCTTAAGTGACTCCCATGCGGGCCCTTGCATGACCACTCCCTTAAGCATTAACCCCTGGGGACAACATCTGGGTGTCAGCTGTGTTTCAGCTCCAGGCCCAGAAAAGCAGCAAAACCAGAGAAGTTATACCATGGCCACCTCAGGGCCAGCTGCACTGACCAATGAAACCCTAATGCACCAACCAAGCAGCAGGGACCACGGCCCTGAAAGGACACACCTGGAAAGCTGATAGTCTATTGGGGTCCTCCCCTGAGACCTCCAGATAAACACCCTCAAGATGGGGGACCCAGTGCGGCTCTCCCCTGCACACCCCATGCCTCCCCCACTGCTCCCCCATGCCTTTCTCTCTCCTAAGCTCTAGAGGCCCTTCTTTTGCTTCTGTAACGTGTTTCCTGAGCCCATATCTTCTTCCTCTTGATTCTTCTACCTCTGTGACTTTCTAAATAAACTTTCTCCGATAGTTTGAGTCTTGGCTCTGAATTCTTCCCTAGCCAGGACTCAAGTACCGAGTTTGCTGGACCGAGGTCCAGTCGCTGGTAACAACGAGGGCCGTTCTCACCACCAACACAATCAGATAGAAGAGCCGCCTTGATCTTATATCCTGCTAAGGAAGAAAACAGCTCTGCCAGTTAAATAATGGACCAGGCGAATAAGACAACATCCCGATTTCAGACATGTTAAAACTTGAGAAGTGTGCATCACAGAATCAGTGAGATGTGGTATGTTTATGGTTTTGTGATTGTCTCTTCTGCTTGATCGAGTAGGCCGGACACTGTTTGTCTTGGCCTTTGCTCAGCTTCCAGTGCCTGAAACAGGGCCCGGCTCCAGCCCGTGGCCCGCTGCCCACCAGTTCCAAACTGGGCAGCCCATGTCTGACTTCATCCCAGCACCCTTCTTCTCCAGCCACGTCTCCCCAGAACCTGTTTTGTGAAAACCTAATCACGCCCGCCCGAGATCCGACATCAAAATGACTGCCGAGCCCTTGACTCGGGGTAATTAAGAGCGTTTTGGGACGCCTTGCTTGATTAAAAGCAGATCATCCGTTCGGAATGAAAATTCAGAAGGCAAATTGCTTTTGTTGCTGCCACGATGCTATTTTAAACAAGACTCTGGAGCTAATAAAGGCCGTCAGTCGGACTGTGAACCTGCTCGGGACATATTGGCATGGCTCCCTTTGCCCGCCCTGCAGCTAGGCCTTGGGAGGACCCCTGTCAGGGCATCCGATCCTCAACCTTGCCCCCAAACCCACTCCCAACTCAGGGACACCCCAACATTTGCCTGCCTCTTCCCACCACCCGTTCCCACTGCCCCACCACAGGCCGTCCCCTCTCCTGCGGGGGCCCCAGCCTCCGCCTCCTCCCTGGTCTCCCTGCCTCCAGTCCTGAGCCTTCCTATCCACTCTTCCCAGCGGGCTCCTAAAATCTCACCAGGCTCCCTGATCTCCATCTCCAGCCAGCTAACCCCCCTACCTCTTCCAGACTTGTGAGTCATCTCCCCTGGCCTGCAGGCCGGCTCAGGGGCCCCCTCCGGGCTCCGGCGGCTGCCTGCACACCCTCCGCGATCGCTCTCGCCACCGACGTTAGCACTGCCTGGTCACATGTCCATCTCCCCACCTGGACTGTGAGCTCTGGGAGGACAGGACCAGGTCTGTCTTGGTCACCGTGATGTCCCTAATACGCAGAGCAGGTCAGAGCACTGCAGAGGGAGTGAGAACGAATGAATGGTGACTGCACGGGGGTGAGAGGTGCTCAGGACCCCATGGATCTGACATCCGGTCCTCAGACATCCCCTCTCCCTACCCTGAAGCTCACCATTCTGCAGGCCTGGAGCCTTCATTCCTGCTTTTCGGTCGCTCCCTTCTCCAGCCAGTGAAGGAACCCCTGTCAGAGCCTCTGCTCAAAGTGCACTATTTCTCTAGCTAAAGAAAGGCCAGCCCCTCCATCCGACTCCTTCCTCATCCCCAGGCCAAGGGACGGATGTGGGCTCCCCACCACAGCTGAGGCTGGGGGCTGTGGGCGGGGAGGAGGAAGGTGTGGTTCAGAGGAACTGACGTGGGAAGTCCCTCTTGCAGTCTCACCTCAGGCCAGGGAGCCTGCGGTCTCATCAATTACGACATGTCCAGGTATGGGGACGGTCATAGTTACAACTTGACAATCTTACCATTAAGGGTATAAAAATGCAAAGGCCCAAGTTGACAACACCGATCATCATTTTAAAACTGTGGGCATATGTATACTTTTAGCCCAACAAAATCATTTCTAAGGATTCATAATTCAAAGCAGGAGCTCTCACCCGGAGGCGACTCTGGCCCCCAGGGGACGCTTGGTGATGTCTAGGGAACATCTGTAGTTGTTACACTGGGGGTGCTCCTGGTATCAAATGGGCAGGGGCCAGAGATGTTGCTCAACACCCTACAGGGCCCAGGATGGCCCCACTCAGAGAATAATCCAGCTAAAATATCACCAGTGCCAAGGCAGGGTTGGGGGGACCCTGAAGCCAGCGTATGGGGACACTCACTCTGCAACAGGCTTTTCTGAGAACTTTCCTCTCCTGACTTCCTGGGAGATGACAGTAAATGCCATCCCATTTTCCAGATGCGGAAAACCAAGACCCAGAGCAGCAAAGGCAGAGCCCCAAGGTCACACCGTCCATTAAAAGGTCCGCCACTCAAGGGCAGGACATGTCATCTATGTCTCATTCACTGATGGGTATCCAAGGCCTAGCACGGGGCCTGGCACATAGTAGGTATTCAGGAAGTGCCTAATAAAGAGCTGAGCTGAGCCTCGAACCCAAGCCAGGTGATTCTTCCGGGCTGTTCTGACGGTCAGAGCCCCCTACTCACAGCCCTGGGCCAAGGGGCCCCTTGGCTATCCCCTTTGTGTCCCCGCAACCCTGGGACAGCTGAGCCCCACAGGCCAGGGGCCTCTCGATCCAGGGAGTGTTGGCTGAAGCCGAGCTCCCCTATCGTGGCCTCTGAAAAGCGAGCAGGCGTCGGCGGCTTTGCCGAGGAGGCTCCAGTTGCCGCCTTTGTGCCCTGAGCCGGTGGAATCCTCCGCTGCGAACCGGCCTCCTTTCAGCCCACTCAATTCCACATTCCACCTTCGCTGGCCACATTCTGCACCTGAAAATCCAACACTCGGCCCGGAACGCGGCGTCTTTGTTCATCTCTTTCTGGCCTCCCCTGCTGTTTAATCACTTCTTCTTGGAGCTGTGGGAACAGGGAGGAGGGAAGGCGAGGATAAATAAATAGGGAGGGGAAAATAAAAGAGATTCTCGAGTGTTCAGCAGAGGTTTGCATTGAAGGGGATTTTGCCTGGCACTTAGAGATATTGACAAAGGCTGGCGAGGGACGGGCGGGGGGGCGGCGGCCAGGCAGGCAGGCCGCGGGCACGCGTGGCCTGGGCCGCCGCATGGAGAGATCCACAAAAACAAATTCATCGAGCTTGTCCTTGTGACGGTCTGGCTGCCAGGCGTGCATTAACCCATGCCAGGAGGATGGCCGCTCATGCACCCCAGACCCCAAGAAAGAAGGCTGGGGGGGAAGGGCAGTCCCCTGTCTCCCCACGACTGGCTGTGTGACCTCAAAGTATCTAACTGCTGTCTCTGTGCCTTGTCAATCATTGGCCCTGCCCTGGCCAGAAGGTTCAGTTGGTTGGAGTGCTGTCCCGTAACCAAAAGGTTGTGGGTTTGATTCCAGGTCAGGGCACATACCTAGGTTGTAGGATTGATCGCTGGGCTGAGTGTGTCCAGGAGGCGACCAACTGATACTGCTCTCTTGCATCAGTGTCTCTCTCTCTCTCTTTCCCTCTTTCTGTCTCTCTAAAAGCAATTAAAAAATGTCCTCGGGTGAGGATAAAAAAGAACCATTGGCCCTTTATGTCCCCACCTTGGAGGGATGTAGGGTCTGGGTGCTCGGAGGGTAGGAGGTGCCTGCCCAAAGCCACTCCGTCACCGGAAGGCGAGCTCCTGGCTCAGGGCTCCTTACCAGAGGCAGGGAGGAGAGGAGAGGCCCGGGAGGCTCTTTCCCTTCCCTGGGTGGCCAGGGGGAGGACGAAAGCCACCATTTTAACACCATCTCAAGGCCTGTTCCCCGATGGCCCCAGGAGCCTCCCTTCCCCTCTCTGGGCCTTTTCTGTAATAATAATCCATCCAATGTATGTTGTTTAATTCACTTATTCAGGCCAAAATATTGACTGAGCTCCGACTGTGTGCCAAGCTGTGTGCTGAGCACTGGGGACTCAGTGGTGACCGAGGCAGACGGGCCCAGGCCTTTTGGTGCTCACAGGCGATCACATGACCAAGCAGTTTCCAGCCCCAGGGGGCATGAGGGCTTTGATGGGGGTCACAGAGGTGCTGTCAGGCACACCCAGGGTAACCTGAGTCGTCAGGGACCATTTCTTGGAATGAGAGCTGTCTGGTGTCCCAGGTCTTCTGTGGGTGAGAGAGAGTAAAACTAGGGAAGCGGAAGGGAGCGCCAGGCAGAGGGCACGGTGAGGGCAAAGGCCTGGCAGGGGAACGGGCATTCAGGGTGCAGAAAGAAGCCCAGAGAGAGACGGGGTAGGGGAGCCTGGATTCGAACCCCCATTAGCCATGTCACAGGACGCGCGGCAGAGTGGGACGGTAATAACATTTATTCCCATTCTTCAGAGGAGGAAACGGAGGCTGCACAGTGGCAGGTGTGGCCGAGCCAAGGTCGTAGCGCTTCCCTGCACCCACTACCCTTCCACACAAACACCTTTACACTGAGATGTGTTGCCATAAATAAAGCGGGGCTTCAGTGGCCTTTCGAGGAGAAAGGGCCTGTGTACGTGAAAGGTTGTTCAGAGTTGCTCCAGCTATGAGTTTCCTAGGGTTGCCATAATCAAGGACTACGAATTTAGTGAAACACTTAGTAAAACAAATCAAATTGACTCTCCGATTAGTCCTGGGGGTCAGAAGTCTAAAAGGCTAAACCCAGGTGTGGGCAGGGGCCGTCGTGCCCGAGGCTCCAGGGAGAACCGTTTCCAGCCTCTTCCAGCTTCTAGAGGCGCCGCCTCCCTGGCTCGCAGCCCCTTCCTCCGTCCTCACAGCCAGCAGCGTAGCCTCTCCCATCTCTGACCCTGACCCTCCTGCCATCCTCCATCTCAGGGTCCTTAACTTAATTCATCTGCAAAGTCCCCTTTTGCCACGGAAGCCACTCAATGGCAAGTCACGTTGTCTCTGTCTCATTTGCTGCCTAGCACATAGTCTGGCACGTAGTAGGTATTCAGGAAATGCTTAATAAAGAGCTGAGCTGGGACTCGAACCCAAGCTGGATGATTGTTCCAGTTTGCTCTGACTGTCAGATCCCCCTGCTCACAGCCCTGGGCCAAGGGCACCCTTGGCCGTCCTGTCACAGGCTCCAAGGATTAGAATGTGAGCCTTTTGGCGGGGACACGATTCTGCCCACTCCTTTACCCGCAGAGCCGTCATGGCCCAAAAGGGGTTCAACATAGAGGATCTGGACAAAGCCTTAGCATTGGAGGGACCTCAGTTTCCCCCTCAGTAAAATGGGTATCAATCATGCCTTGACTCAAGATTGCTGGAAAGTTTTACCCAACCATTTAACACCAAACATTCAGCAGTGACCAAAACAAGCATGGCCCCTGTACCCACGGGCAGGGTGATGGACGAAATGGGAACCGCAGTGCAAAGGCCCTGAGGCAGGTCAGTGCCTGGTGTCTCTGAGGACAAACGAGGAAACAGGAGAGACTGGTCTGGGTAGAAACAGCTGCAGGATTCCTAGAAGACGTGGGGCTGCAGCCTTGGCGAAGATCCGGAGTCTGACCAGCCTGGTGCGGAGGAAAGGAGCAGGCCGAGGACAGCTGGTGGGCAGCATGGAGGGGAGCGAGGCAGGCTCACAGCGCTCCAGCATTTAGAGCCTCGCCTTTGCCCCGGGCCATGGGAAGCCAAATGAGGGCTGTGAGCCGAACGGACCTGCCAGAGGCAGAAGCCCGGCCTGGTGTTTAGGAGCCAGCCTGCCTGCCTTCGACCTCTGTGACCTTGGTCAAGTCACCTCTCCTCTCTGGGCCATTAGGAGTAACATGGTAGTGCCAACCCCACAAACCTGTGAGAGGATGAAATGAGCAAATCCATGACAAGCCCTGGGCTTGGAACACAGGGAGAAAGCAGAGGCCAAAGACCCGCTTACTTAGAGGCAAAACTGCCCCCTAAAGATTCTGCACCCCCTTGTCTCTCAGTCCGAGACTTTCATTTTCTTTGGTGACATGTGCTCGTGTTCCTGGGGGGGAAACCTTCCTATTGTCAGGAAATGAGCTGCCACCACCTGAGCTCGATTGCACCACCACCCACCCCAAGATCCACTCATGACAGAGGTTGGGGGACAGTGGGGGATGTGAAATCTCCAACAAGGGGCACAGGATTAATCATGGCGCTGTTTTCGCAGGGCTCCTCAGTCATTGCAAACAGCGTAATTTGAAAAAGCACTGCTTTCTTGAGGAATTGGAGAGAGGCATTTTGCCTTAGGATTTTGTGTCTTATTTTAAGAAACGGTGCACAATAAAATCCTGCCGTTCTTGGGCCCTGGTCCTGGGGTCAAGCCAGAGAGAATGCTCCAAGGGGAAATGGTGTCTTGTTGAGCCAGGTCTTCAACCCCCAAAGTCTCAGAAGTTTTCTCTCTCCGAGGCACTTCCCAGGTCTTCTGTTCTGCTGACACGCTTCACTGTCCTTCAAGTCTCCCCTCTGGATCTGCCTTGCACACAGTAGGGAACAGAAATGCTGGTTCAATGCAGCCGAGTCCCTGCAAGGGGCGGTAGAGAGGTGGGAGGCGGGCCCAACTCCGTGTTATCATTTGGGTAACTTCCTTCAGTAAATTTGGACCAAGCTCCCACCTGAAATGCCAGGATGGTTTCTTCATCGCCGGCAGGATAGCCTGGCTGAGCCCTCACACTGCCCCCACATATCCAGGGCTCCAGCCAGAGCTACTTGCCTTCCCTCCACCTCCTACCCCCTAGCTGTCTCTACTATTTCTTACCTGCCAGGGCTGGGGTGGGGGTCTAGGTGAGAAACCGCACATCCTTGCTGCCCACACCTGGGTTCCTGGGCACCTGGAGGGAGACAGGTTATGACCACATCCGTCCTTGAAGGTGTTTCATACGCAAGGAGACTGTGGTGACTGTCTCAGTGTCTAGACTCTACCTTGATGTACCTTGTGGTGGTCATTGTGAGGTTCCTTTACTCATTCAACAAACACTGGCCTGGCGTCCCCTTTGAGATTAATCTACATGGGGTTGAGCCTTGACTCTAGACTCCGATGCTGGATCCTGCTCTACACCGAGACTCAGTTTCCACATTCATCTCCAGAGGAGACTGTACCCCTCCCAGTCCCGCCACTTCTAAATCCTAAACCCAATCCTAACGTCCCACTTCGGGGCCTGGCTCCGCCGACCCACGCCGGCTTGGCCAGATCCAAGAGGGCAGGCAGGGGTCCTGCCCTACCTTCTCTCTTCGGAATCCTCAGGACTGGAGGCTTCCCTGGGCCCCGGGCAGCAAGTGAAAGGTCTGGGGTTAAGGGCCTGGTTGTGGATGGGTCTCAAACACTCCAGTCTCGGAGGCCCTGCCGGGCGCTCCATCTCCTGCCCAGCAGGGACTACATTAGCCGCTCAAAACCCATTCGTGGAAATTAGAGCATAGGTCTCTGCGACAATCATGGGTCATTCTCATTTCCAGTTCCCAGGCTCTCCTGCCGAGTTGACAGCCCAGCAGCAGGCCTGGGGGGTGTGCAGGGGGACTAGGGGGTCCCAGCCGGCCGACTCCAGCCTGAGGGCTTCTCCAAGCCAGCCAGGGAAATAAAAGTGCAATCACCAGGAGGATTTAAGAGAGTCATTTCTCTGCTCCAGCACCTGCTATGGCTCTCAGCTGCCAAGGACTTCAATCCAAGTGGTTCAACCCAACGAGCAACAGCAAGTCATGGCAGCACTAGGAGAGAAGATGGCTTTGCCAGCTCTTCATATTTCTTTTCACAGATTTTATGGGTTTCTTGCAGGTCATCCATCCTCGGAGGCTCACAAGGCAAAGGGAGGCAAGGTTTTCATTTAATTCAGGAGTATTGTGGACTTCAGGAATGGTTTGATCCAGCATTCCAATTGGTCATCAAGAATCAAAGTTCACTCTCTCTTCTGACATCTAGTTCCAGCCTCTTCCCAAAGCTTCCCAAGTTTTTCCACATCCAGGTTTTTGCACACACCTTGCTGGCTTGTTCTAGCCCACCTAAACACCCTCTTCTACCCCCCACCCCCATTCCTTGGTCCAAATGTCATTCCCACAGGTAGCACAGCAGTGGAATGCCTGGAGAGAAAGGTCAGGAAGTTGACTGCTATCTAAGCCAAGACGACTCTAGCCCCTGCAGCTACCAGAGGGCTCTTGCTCCAATGTCACCTCCTCTGAAAACCCCGCTGGGGTAACTTTTATGTCAACTTGATGGGCCATGGCGTGCATAGCATTTGAGTCGGTAGACTCAGGAAAGCATATGTGCCCCCCAGTGTGGGTGGGCCTCATCCAATTTGTTGGAGGCCTGAATAGAACAAAAAGGTGGAGGAAGGGAGAATTCAGTCTCTGCCTGACTCCTTGAGCTGGGACATCTGTCCTCTTCGGCCCCCAGGCTGGGATGTACACCACCAGCTTTCCTGGGTCTCCAGCGTGCGGACAACAGATCTTAGGGCATCTCGGTTTTCATTATCATGTGAGCCAGTTCCTTATACTAAACAAATCTCTTTCTGGGTATATATACATATGCATCCTATTGGCTCCGTGTCTCTGGAGGACCCTGACTAATCCACACTCCACGACTTCCTACCCTAATCGCCTGCCCCCCGCCACGCCCCTTTTTATTTTCTCCGCCGACCTCAGGAACTCCTTTCCTCATTTACTGGTTGAATGTTTACCTGCCAGCGCTCTCTCTTCCCCGGCTAGAATTCAAACCACATGAGGGCAGGCGTTTCCTCCAACTTGGTGGCCGGATCCTCAACACTTACAACGGCACTTGGTACACAGTAGGTATGCATATGTGTACACGCACACACACAAGTCAACCAATACATGCCGGTTGACTTGAATCCTTGATTCCAGGATCCCTTTAGCCCTTTGGGGAGTCAGGGAAGGGGCCCAGGGGCCCATGTTATGGTGGAAGAAACTAAACAGTCGATTTTGCCCTAAATTATGGCACCACCAGCAGCAGGCCCAGGGCCCAAGCCTGGGTCTCTCTGCCAGCACAGTGAGCCTGGTTCCTCCAAGTTTTGGGGTAACCAGGACACAGGGCTCAGAAGCGGGCCCTTTATGAATCGTCCTGAAGCTGGGTCTCCCCTGTTGGCACTGCTGACATTGGGGCCTGGTCACTCTCTGTGGGGGGCTGTCCTAGGCACTGTGGGGTGTTGAGCCGCATCCCTGGTCACGTGATACCAGGAGCTCCCCTGGGAGGCAGAATCATACCTGGCTGAGACCCACTGCCCTGGGGAACTGGCTCCTTGCCCACCTCCCCACTTCCCGCACTAAGTACATACCCACAGCTCTCGTGGCCGCAGCTGGGAAGACCCTGCGAGCTCATGCATTCCAGGCTGGGCCCACCCCACCCAGTCACAGCCAGACCCAGAGAAATTGGATTAACTCGGAGAAGCTTGCCAAGACGATCCGTCATGCCATCTGAAGGACAGCGTATTGATCTCCACGTTGCAAAAAAAAAATTAAATGATATCCCTTTTTGTTATTTAAAATGCTGCTTAAGCAATTCTGTAATGGAACAGCCCGGCCCAGGTCCAGGAGCTCCCTGGGCAGCGGCAGCCTCTCCAGACCGGGTGCAGGATGAGGGACTGTGGACGCAGCCCTGTCTCCCCCGGGTAATTGATGACTCCAGAGAATTGCACCACTTTGCCGGCAATGTGCGCGGCTTTGATTTATTAAAGACATAACAATTATGAAAATAGCTGATTTATAATCAACTTTTCCAGGCCTAATTGATTTCTGGGGTGAAATTTAGAATGGGAGGAGGTATTGACACTTTGAGGACAGGGTCACCTGCCTTGGGGTGGGCCGTGATGGGGTGGCCGGTGGGGCTTGCGTGTGTGCAGGACAAAGGGTTGGGAAGACAGTGGCCTGAGTCTGGTTGCGTTCTTTGTCACCTTGCCAGGGGTTGGGCTTCGGGCCAGCTTTATCCTGGAGGGTCGAGCCTCAGTGGAGGCTGCCATTTCCAGACGCCGGAGATGGGCCCTGGCCACAGCAGAGGGACGTGTGCCACAGCACCCACAACTCTCTGAGTGTGCTCCATGTTTGGAGACCTTGCTGTCACCTCCAGAACAGCCATGAGAACCTGGCATCACGTGTGTGAAGGAGCCTGCCCCTCGGTGTCCAGAACCTTATACTCCTTCAGAGATATTCCCAGGTGAGGGTTGCCAAGTTTGGTCAATAAAAATACAGGAGGTCCAATTAAATCTGAGTTTCAGACAAACGACAAATGAATTTTCAGGATAGGTATATCCTACGCAATATTGGGGATATACTTATACTAAAAAAAAAACAAAAACCTGGTTTATCTGAAATTTTAATTTAACTGGGCATTTTGTATTTTACCCGACAATCCCACGGTGACATTCAGGACCCTAGCCCCCAGTAGCCCCAGGAAGGCTCAGTCACCTGATGAGGAGACTGAGGCGGAAGTTACTCAATGCCCGCCCAAGGTCGCACGCGGGGTTACTGACTTAAGATTCACACCCAACAATGAGGTCTGAGGTTTCCGAGACCTTCAGGATCCAACACTGCTTTCAGGAGGAAGGGACAACAGCTTTTCTTTCTACTCAGGGGCAGGTTAGACTGGCTTAGGGGGCCAAGTCTGTGAGCTGTGGTTTCAAACTGCCCCAATTCAGCCCTGTTATTATTGCTGTGTGACCTTGACAAAAGCTTTGCCTCTCTGGGCCTCCACCTCCAGCACTGTGAAATGGACATGATCGTGGCAGCTCGGTCACAGGGTGCTGCGGAGGAAAAACCGACGTGAGGGTGTCCCAGTGGGTGAACACTCAAGAGGTTGCTTGGGGTTCCCAGGGCACTAGCAAAGGCAGAGGGAAAAAGACAGAGAGTTAGAGACAAAGAGGAACAGTGAGGAAGAGAAACAGAGTCGGAGACAGAAAGACAGAGTCAAGGCAGAGAGACAAAGAGAGAACGATGGAGAAAGACAGACACATCTCATTTGGAAAGGGGGTGGCCCCAGAGGCTGGAAATTAAATTTGCAAATCAGAGGGTTTCAGTAGCTTCTGCAAAGCAGGGAGAGAGAGCAAACAAGAAGCAGGGGATTTGGAGTGCAGGGCCAGGCAGCTGCTGGTGCCCAGTCCCCGTGACGGCCCTGCTGAGCACTTTTAAGTTATCGTTAAAGATAAAATAATTTTTCCCCCTCTGAGCCGTGTGATTGATGCAGTAATGGGCCCCGCCGACAGAGAGAAGGTCAGGCTGGAATGTAATCAGTTTTTTCCAGAGCGATGCATAAACAGGATGGCATGGTGGCTGGGGAAAGGAGAGGGACCGGCAACTGTCCCCAAACCCTCTGAGCTCTCAGGGGAAGGGCATGATGAGACGATGAAAACAATGGAGGCCAGGGGGGCTTTCTGACAAGATCTGGCGCGTTCCGGGTGGTATGGTCACAGATCAGTGGGACTTTCTGGAGGAGGTGTGACTACAGCTAGTGTTGGAAGAGAAGGTATCACAGGCAGGGGACACTGCAGAAGCAAGGTGTGGAGGTTGGGTGTTTACACCCTGCCCCACCTCATCCCCACATCTCACTGCACTATTCCAAGCCTCAAACCTTCCGTGGCTCCCAGCTACCCACCCCACCTAAGGGTCCTACTCCTGACTCTCCCTCGTATTAGCTGTGTTATCTTAGGCATATCACTTCCCCACACAGCCTCGGTCTCCTCATCTGTAGAACAGAGTGACCATTACTTCCACACCCCATGGATATCATGTGAGAGTTTAAAGGAAGAAACAGCAGTATCAGTGCTTTTGGCTGCAAGTAGGAGGAAAACCCAAGTTAACTTGCTTCGGCATTAAGAAACATTTTTCATCTTATACAACAAATAGCTAATACCATCACCCAGAAGTACATCTTCCAAGAGCCTTCGCTGATCAATCCCTCTACTCTCTATCTTTTTCTCCCCTTCATTTTCCTCCCAAGCACTCATCACCTCCTGGCACTATGTATTTGTTCATGATCGGCTGTCTCCTCCTCCAGCTGTCAGCTCCCTGAGGGCAAGAATTTTTATCTGCTTTGCAGGCATGTTCCCAGTGTCACACAGAAAGTGTTCATTAAATGCTTGTTAAATAAATGAATGACTTGTTTATTCACGAATGATTGATTTAGCTATTCAAGAACATAGTCCTGCCTCTTCCTCAATGTGTCTATCGTATGGTTTGACACGGTCCAAAATGATTGCCAAAGCGCCAACCCTCACATCCTTGTTCTAGCAGCAGGAAGGAAGAAGAGTGGAAAGACAAAGCTGGCTTTCTCCAGTGGACTACCTTCTTTATGGAGTCACCCCAGAAACCCATCCCAAAGTCTCATTGGCCAGTGCTTACTCAGTCACATGGTCACTCCTAGCTAGCTAGCTGCAAGGAAGTCTGAGAACTGTAGTCTTCAACGGACTGCCATCCAGCTGTTGTTCTGCAGGTGAGGAAGACTGGGAGGATGGATGTTAGGAGGCAGGGAGTAACGGACATACGACAGACTCCCATATCGACTAGTGCCAGTTACCACCCGTATTAAGTTTCCTAAGGCTGCCATAACAGATTCCACTTAGTGAAACACTCAGTAAAACAATACACATTGAGTACCTGACAGTTCTATAGTCTGCAGTCCAGCAAGGGCCTCATTGGGCTGAAGTCAAGCTGTGGGCAGGGCTGGTCCCTTCTAGAAGCTCCAGGGGAGAATCCTTTCCCTGCCTGTCCCATCTTCTACAGGTGCCCACATCCTTGGCTCATGGCCCCTTCCTCCAGCGTCACAGCCAGTAATAGCCGGGCAAGTCCTTCCGATGCTGCCATCTCTCTGATTCTCCCTGTACTTTCTCCTTCCACTTTCAGAACCCTTGGGATTACACTAGGTCCATTGGGATGCTCCGTGATCACCTCTGAAAGTCAGCAGACAAGAAACTTTCATTTCATCCGCACCCCTAATTCCCCTTTGCCGTGCAACCTAACACTTTCATCATGGGCTTTGGTGAATACAACCTTTACCCTCTTCGGCCTCCCCGACTCCTCCTCACAACCCCCATGAAGAAGAAAGTACTGCTGGACTCATTGCCCAGGTAAGAACACCGAGGCCCCCAGGGATGGAATAACTTGCCCAGGGTCCCCTCCCCAGTCTCATAAATTCCAAAAGCTGAAATTTGAACCCCTCCAGGTGTGACTGCAAAGCCCCTGCCTCTTTTAACCCCTGTGCAGTTTGTATCCTTATTATTATTGTGGCTATTATTCAGCCAGTGCCTACTATGTCCACACCACCTCAAAGATTCACGCTCAGGCTGACTCTCTAGAGAAGGGTGTTACAAACGAGAGCACAGGGGCACAGGCATTGAAGGGCACTCCAAGGTCACCCAGTGGTTTGGCAGAGTCAGAACTTGAAACCAAGTCTGCCTGGTTACAGACCACCGCTCTTCCTGCCTCTGGGAAGAAAGCTGACTCGGCAGGGCAGGAGAGGTCACCGACGACCCTGATTGTGTTATTTGGCAGTTCTGGGGCTCACCAGGCCCTTCTTCTTTCTGGCAGAGACTGGGACATGGCAGCCGGTCGAGGGGAAGCAGGCCAAGTGCTGAGCCTGCAACGCCACATATCTCCACGAAAGCCACCAGCCACTTGGCCACAGAGGTCCAGGTCTCTGCGAATGATCAACCTCCCCCCATCTGTCTCACCAGTGCCCTCTGTCCCTCCTCCTCCCAGTCTCTGCCAGCTTCCTGATGCAACGGAGGGCCTGAGACACACCACAGAGTACCCAGGGCAGGGAGCCCTGGGCCCGGCTCACCCAGGCATGGGAGATCAGCCTGTCTGTCAGAGACGCGCTCAGAAGCAGGGTCCACCAGCCAGAGAGAGAGAGTAGAGGGTAGGGGCATGACCCATGGGGTTCTGGGGGCCGTGTTCCCATCTCAGCCCCTCCCCTGATGCTGGGCTGGCTAAGTAACCTCGCTATGCCTCAGTTTCTTTATCTGCATAATGGGTTTGAGAAAAAGACTCCATCACAGGGCTGATGTGAGGGTTATAGAAACTATGACAAGCACTTTAGATACTGACCATAGATATATCCTGTGTTAACTCATAGGAGATTTCAAGGCTGTCCAGTGAGGCTTCCTTGAAGAAGACACATTTGATGTGAGCCTGAAAATATGCAGAGAATTTGAAAGGACTCACAGAGGGGAGGCTGGGCAGTGACTTGGTTCACGTGGGGGAAGAAGATAAGCATATGGCTGCTTATAAGGAAAAACCGAGGCATGGAGAGGCTCACTGGCTTACCCAGGGCCTCAAGACAGGCAACTTCCAGGGCTGGGATTTGAACCCAGGCAGTCTGGCACGGGGGTCCCATCTTTAACCACTCTACAAGAAGGGCTTCTCCCTAGAGTACCAAGCTCCAGTCCTACAGCTGCTCATTCAGCTCTTCTCAGCCCTAACACCCCCCAGGTCACCCCCAGCAGCCAGGACCAACCAAGACAGGTCAGCTATTAGAGCAGTTGTGCTGATTAGACACACACACACACACACACACACACACACACTCACATATACACACATCACTGGCTTGGTGCCTGTTATGAGCTGAATTGTGTGTCCCCAACCCCCAATCCTCCCACCAAATTCATACGTTGAAGTCCTAACCCCCAGGACATTCGAATGTGACTGGATTTGGAGATGGGGCCTTTCAAGAGGTAATTGAGTTAAAGTAAGGTCATGTGGGTGGGTTCTAATCTAATATGACCGGTTACCTTAGAATAAGAGGAGAGTAGGACACAGATATGCACAGAGAGCTGACCACGTGAGGACACAGGGAGAAGACAACCATTCGTCAGCCAAGGAGAGAGGCCTCAGATATAACAAGTCCCGCTGACACCTCGTCTCAGACTTGTCTCCAGCCTACAGAATTGTAAGAAAATAAATTGCTGTTGTTTAAGCCACCAAGTCTGTCGTACTTTGTTATGGCCCCAGCAAACTCGTCCAGTGCCGTGAGACCAGCTTCACCAAATCCGGATCTTCAATGGTCAGGACTCGGGGCTGCGGATGACAAAATAGCAACAGCGGCAGCAACAGTGACGACGAAGATACCACTTGATTCAGATCAGCTTAAGCAAAAAGGGAGCTATTGTAACAAGATACATGGCCGCAGGCACAGTTCCACTCAGGTGCTCAAATCACATCAAGATCATTTGCTTTCCTCTCTATTAGCTCTTTTCATGGAAAGGGGCTTCCTACATGGTGATCAGATAGCTGCTACGAAGACCAGGTTTCCATCAGCTCAGTATCCCCTGAGGAAAAGAGTGTCGCCTCCCCCACAGCAGAATTTCCCCCATAAATCCAGCAAATGTTCAGGAATTCACCCTGATCGAGCCAGTGTGGGTCATGGTGGGTGGCCCTGAGCCAATTGCTGAAGCCAGAGGTTCAACATCCTCTAGCTGCCCCACCCTGAGTACCTTTGATTTGACTTCTACTAAGTACCCAGTGGGACTCCACTGAGTGCCTTTTTCTGCCTTTAAATCTCCCTTGGGGCCACCTCAACTTGTCAGAAAGAGCCTCAGAAGGGTAGGAAACAAAATCTCCATCCCTTTGCTTGGTGAGTTCCAGCTCATCCCCATTGGCCCACTCTGCACACCAAGGAGTGTGGGGAGAGCTGTACCAGCCAGCTATCGCTGGGTAACAAATTGCCACAATTGTAACAACTTAAAACAACGCCCGATTATTATCTTGACATCCCTGTGGGTCAGAGCCCAGACAAGGGTCAGCTGGTCCTCCGCTCCAGGATTTCTCACCAAGGCTGCAATCAAGGTGTCAGGTAGGGCCACCATCATCCCCAGGTTCTACATACTGCTGTTCATGGAAGGTGACCATGAAAGAAAACCCAGCTGTCCCAGCCAACAGCCACTGACCTCCGTGCAAGAGAGCCCAGTCAAAATTCCCTAAGTGGACTCCCCAACCCCAAGTGGAGAGCCAAGGCAGGAACGAGCCTGGTCAAGCCTAGAAAGATCGCCAGCAAAAGCAAATGCATCATGCTTTCGGCCATAGGGCTCGTGCTGGCTTCGCAGATCCGATCTGCAACAGCAGGGTCATCACTGTTCCCCGCGATGGCGGGCACCCTGAATACGAATGAAACTAG
This sequence comes from Mormoops blainvillei, assembly GCA_004026545.1. Taxonomy (NCBI): domain Eukaryota; kingdom Metazoa; phylum Chordata; class Mammalia; order Chiroptera; family Mormoopidae; genus Mormoops; species Mormoops blainvillei. The sequence continues at coordinate 56,813 of PVJD01007967.1, read as the reverse complement.
GAGGAAGTGTTCACTGGAGTCTCCCTGAATAAAGAAGTTCTGCTTCACAGAGTTTAGTTGTCCCCACTCTACAAAGGAGAGGTGGCTGGCAGTTCCTCCTGATTAAAAAATGTTAAGTTCCACTTCGCCAGGCATCCCAATACCTTCCCTTTCTGTCCACCTTCTCGTGGGGCTTAGGGGCAAGGGAATGCTCTTCCAGGCTTTCGGGCTGGAGTAGGGACTAGCTGGGGGCTTTTTGGTGCCTTTAGCTGCCACAAATGGGACCATTGTGTCATCCTAGCCCCAGCTATTTCCTATGAGTTTCTCTCAGGGTTTGCTGACCTTTTCTTTCCAACAGCCAAGACCGGCTCAAGGAGAAGGAACAATGCATGCTGGGTGGAGGATGGCAGGACTGGCTTCAGGAAGCCTCAGACCAAAGCACTGGCAGGTGGGGAGCAAGACAACCTGTGTTCTGGACTTGGCCATAACCTTGGGCTTGGCACTACCCAGGAATGCTTGGTACATAGGTGATGGCTCTAGCCACTGCCAGCACTGTGGGTCCTGCCCCAGCACATCCATTCTCATTTGTCAGTGACACAGCTGCACCTGTAATGAAATACATTTAATAGCATCCCAGAAAACAGGGGTTCTTTTTTTTATTTAAATCCTCATCTGAAGATGTTTTTATTGATTTTTGACAGAGGAAGGGGGAGAGAGAGAGAAACATCGATCGGTTGTTTCCCCGTACACACCCTGATTGGGGATCGAACCCAATACATAGGTACGTGCCCTGATCGGAAATGAAACCCGTGACCTTTTGGTATGCGGGATGATGCCCCAAGCAACTTAGCCATCTGGCTAGAGCAGAAAGCAAGGGTTCTCAGCTGAATAGGTCAGTGGGTAATAGCATAAACGCTAGAATTAGACCCATGTAGAAAGCTTCAAAAAAGAGGAGGGGTAAATAAATGATGGGATGATGGTCCAGCCACCAGGAGTCCATTGCAACTGCATAAAAGAATACAGAGTGTCTTGGAGGTTTCACTAAGATACTTTGTTAAGATGAAAAAGCGAGAGTAATGGATAGAGTTTCTGCTTGGGATGATGAAAATCAGTTCCGAGGATGGATGGTGGCGGTGGCTGCACAACGGTGTGAATGTACTTAATGCCACTGAGCTGTGCACTTAAAAATGATTCAGATAAGTAAACTTTATGTTATGTGTATTTGACCACAATTTAAAAGCGGAGCGGGGGTGGGGATGGCGACGGGCAGAAGGAAAGGTTTTGCCTCTCACAGGGTGAACCACCCCCCTCCCCGGCTCTTCCCACAACGTAACCCCTCACAGGAGGCTTAGAAGCAGCGTCAGGAGCCAGTTTAGAAAAACTGAGATCCCGAGAGGGTGGGGAGTTACCCAGAACCACGCAGCACAGAGGGTGCACAGCCAGAACTGGAGAGACTCCAAAGGGGCCTGAATGAAGAAGATGGTCCCATATGACTCCCCTTCAGGGAGCGGCTAATTTTACTTAAGCTCCTGGCGGGGGAGGCAGAATGAGAAGGAAGCCTCCTCTCTTCTGCCCGAGCCTGGGGAATTCCTCCCTGGAGAGAGGTGCCAGCTGGTGAGGACGTCCCTGTTTAGTCCCTGATCACGAGATTAGGTGGCTTCATTATTGTTTGCAAAGCTCTTGGGAGGGTTCCTGCTCACAGATAATCACCCATGATGCAGGGCAGGGGAGTCATCGAGGGTCTCTGAAGCCGCTCAGAGGGTGGAGCCCCGGAATCGGAGCCAGGAGGGTGCTGGGAAATGACTCTGTCCATCACCCCCATGCACAGAGAGGGGCCCAAGAGCCAGAGAATGGGGAACAGTCCCACAGCCAAGGAGGTGCAAGATAATCCGCAGCCATCCATGGTAAACCAGAGTCAGTGCTATCCTTCCTCTGTCCGCTGCCCTCCAGGGCTCCAACCTCCCTCAGGGTGAAAGCCCAAGTCCTCCAGCTTCCAGGGCCCTGCATAACCTGCCTCTGTCCCCATCTTGCCCTCCATCCCAGCCCCTGGCACTTAGTAAGTGCTCAGAAAAAGTAAAGGACCCAGTGCAGAACAAATGGGCACCTTGAACTTCTACTACAGCCTCTGCTTGGACTCCTCTTTGGAGGAGGAGCTCACTGCCCTCCAAACTCTTCCATTTTACCTGAGCTGTTCTGGTTATTAGCAAGGTCCTCAGCAAAATCTGGGCCAAGTTTTGGGCCCTGAAGAGAGAGAGACAGACAGACAGAGAGAGAGAGAGAGAGAGAGAGAGAGAGAGAGTGTGTGTGTGTGTGTGTGTGTGTGTATTGAAAGATGGAAGAGTGAAATGAGGTCACAGGGAAATTTCTGGAGTCTTTGCAGGGTGGTCACTGTTTTAAACACTTTAACAGACGGGAGTGGGGGATTGAGATTAGCCCAGACTGCCTCTCTCCCCCACCCCGCCTCTCTCTCAATTTGTCTCTATTTCTCTTCTCTTCTCTTTTTGTCTCTGTGTTTCTGTCTCTGGATTTTCGTGCTGCTCAAAGTCACACAGACACAGACAGCTTCTCAGCCCTGAAAGAAAATTGCCAGCCACCCCAGCAGCAGAATAATTGAATCGGCAGGTGGCCAGGATTGAATCAAGTGAAGGGGTAAAGAGGGGAGGGCCGGGGGGCTGCATTCCTAGCTAAAAGTGGGGCCCTTATCGGGGAGATGCGCTGAGCTATGGGCAGCAGGAGCTCAGGAGTGATGGGTGAGGGGCTCTGAAATCTCACGGGCAGCCCTGGCTTCCCCCTCAGGCAATCTGAGTCCTGCAGAAAGAGCTGGAGGCCTGCAGCTATGCTCACCCCTCAACACAAGCCCTCAGAGCCACTAGCAGGGCAGGGAAGGGAGCCGCGCCAAGGTCCACTGCCAGGGGCAGCCCACCTCATCAAGGCAAAGCTCCGTTACCCATTATCCATTCATTCACACATTCCCTTGTCACCCACCCACCCACTCATCCTCCCATCCTTTCACCTGTCCCTCCTCCCAGCCCCCACCCTAAGTCCCTCATTCATCCACCCACGCGCCGACCCACTCATTCACCCATCCCCCCCATCTGTGCACCCACTGGTCAGTCACTCAGCAAACACTTATGAGCTCCCGCTGAGCGCCCCTTTCTGTGCTGGATGCTATAGATGCTGGGATAGAAATGACGGGCAGGGCCCCTGTTCAGCTGGAGCTTAGCGTCCAGTTGGGAAGATAAATGTTAAACAATTGAGCAAACGACTCCATCATTGGCGTTGCACCATTTCCTTAAGACATGTTCAGGCTATTCTGGGATATAAATTGAGGAGAGGGGCTAATTAGGTTGGGAGGCCATGGAAGGGCTTCAAAGGGGGAACAGTGTGACAGGCAGGAGGAACAGCGTATGCAAAGGAGGGGCAGATGCCTGGTGTCTGACTGAAAGGCAGGTGTCTACAGGAGGTGCAGGGATCAGCCACAGGGGGTGGCAAGGGGGCAGTGGAGATAGAAGGCATGGCCAGAGAGGTGGGAGGGAAACTGAGGTGGGTAGTCTTGAAGGTCCTTGCCCAGATGAAGAACTTGAGGTCTGGGGATTGGCGGGGTCCAGTCTCCCAGTCCAGGCATCCACCAATGACCTCTCTGTCCCTTCCTCATGTGGGACACCTGCCGGGGCCCTGAGTACCACTGAGGGCAACCCTTTGGGCCCCTGGTTTCTGATTCCAGCCCTGTCAGCTCTTGCTGCCCGAGCCACACCCCTCATCTAGCAGCCTCCATGTTCTCAGCTGTGAAATGGGAGCATTTCAGCCATTCCATGAGGCTGTGGGGAAGTGGTGAGGCTAAGATGACCACAAGAAGTTATTATGTCCTCTATACCATGGCTAGTAGGGCCTCCTGGCCCCTGAATCATTCGTTCATCCATTCATTCATTCAACAAATATTTATTGAGTGTCCAGGTAGTATTCTGGGTACTGATGGTATAGCTGTGAGCTAAACAGTTCCTCTGTCCTCAAGGTGCTGATATTAAAGTAGAGAGATAGAGAGAATAACAACATGCAAATGCCTAATCTAAATTCAGGAAGCAGTCAGAATTATAAAGCAAAGAAAGGGGGCAGAAATGGTCTGGGGAACATGGCTGTGAGCTGGGGCCGTCAGGAAAAGCTTCCTTAAGGTGGTGACAGGTGAGCTGAGACTGCGGGAGGAAGAGTGGGTCTGGCCCAGAGGTTTGGGACAAGCATTCCCGGCAGTGAGAACAGCAAGTGCAAAGGCCCAGAGACAGGACCAAGTTTGGCATGTAAAGAATCATCTCCTTTTTGTGGCTAGAGGAGAGTGAAGAAGGGAGTAAAACGTCCATGCTCCCTGACCATCCGTCCCTGGCATCCATCCCTGGCATCCCTTCTTCTGCTTTCTTGTCCTCCACTAAAATTTATACTGTGGGCCATGCTATATATTTTGCTTATTTATCTTGCCTGTTTTCTCTCTCTCTGTCAGCTTCGTAAAGATGGGGATTTCTTTCCTTCCAGCCTGCCTGTTCTCTGCTTTGCCTCCAAAGCCTAGAACAGTGCCTGGCTCACAGTAGACACTCAACACATGATTTTGAATGAATAAATAAATGAATAAATGAATGAACACTTGAACAGCCATCATTCCCAACAGAAGGGCCAGGTGGGGAGACAATCAGAGCCGCTGGTCACTTCGAGAGGCCCCTTTAGGGGGTCAGAGCTGAGAGATGTGGGGTCAGGGCCTCCCTTGATTACGGAGATTCTGATTAACTCTGAGGCTGAGAGGGCCACCCACTTGGAGGAATTATAGATCGGTCCGCATCCAAGGGTTCGAGCGGCAATCCTAACGGGGCACACAGTGGCTCCCCCTCTCCCCTCAGCAGCCAGCTGGCCGGGGAGGCGGGAGCAGAAAGAGGTCATTTGCATAGGCAGGTAATTGGTTTTGCAAATAAATCTGGTTCTTGAAATTTGTAGATTAGCAATAATACGTCTCCAGATGAGAGAGAAAGGTCACGGATGAATAAAACAACAATTAAACTTTCGGGAGATTATTAAACTAAACAGAAGCTGGCACAGGGCGGCAGAGGGAATGTGGAGCGAGGTGGGGGTGTTGGAGGGGGTCTAGGTTGGGGGCAACTGCAGCCCCAGGGTGCTGACTGATGTCCTCACCATCCTGCCTCCTGGGAGCAACTTCCGTGTGCCAAGCTCTGGGAACAATGGGACATTCTGTGTAACACGCCCAGGACAGCTTTTAGGACCCTATTTCTCAGAAGAGAAAACTAAGGTCTGCTGAGGGAGAGGAAGGTGTCCAAGGCCTCACAAGGCAGGATTTGAACCCCAGCCCACCAGCCTTGCACCGACCGGGGCGGCAGTGAGCCTCGTCTAACGGTGGTCAGGGAGTCAGAAGGGTGGAATCCATTCCTTGCCAGCTCGTGGCTGTCTGAGCAGGACCATATCCGCCCCCCACTGTGCCTCAGTCTCTTGATGCCTCTAGAAGTGAGGTGAAGAACATTTTGCGTGTGCTCTGAAATCTGCAAATGTTTTCATATTTGTATGGCAATTAAATGTGACACAGTAGCTAATGCATCAAGCACTGTGCCTGGCATGATAGAGGTGCTGCTTTGGTCATCCCGGGCTCTTGGCTGCAAGCAACAGAAATTCACTCCAGGAAACATGGGCAGAATGAAAATGTATAGGAAACTCTCCCGTGAAAGAGAGAGGAGGAGAAAGAAGGCCAGCAATAGAAAGGAAATGGGAACTCGGCAGGTAACAGAACCCTATTTTGCCACCCGCTAGCATGTGACCTTAAGTGAATCACCTTTCCCTTCAGGACCTCAATTTCTCCATCTATAGGGTTTTAGAGGATGCTAAGTGCTGGGAAGAAAATTAGGGCAGGAAAGGGCAAGAATTGGGGAGGGAGGGCAGTTTGCAATTTCAAACAAAATGTTCAGGGAAGGCCTTACTGAGGAGATGACATATATGCAGAGATCTCTGAAGGGGAGGAGAGCAGGAGCCATGGAGAGATCAGGAAAAAGAGCATTCCAGGCATAGGAAACAGCCTGTGCAAAGGCCCTGGGGCAGGATCAGACCTGTTGTGTTGAAAGAATAGCAAGGAGGCCCCTGTGACTGGAGTGGAGTGAGCAAGGGGGAGAGAGGGCGGAGGCGAGGGCAGGGAGGGGACTGGGGCAGGTCTCCAGAGGACAAGAAAAAGGAAAATTCCCTTCCATAGTCACCAAAATGGTGACAAATGTCCACTCCTCCTTCCCAATCTGTTTGACGGCAGAAGCTGTGGGCTGGCCCCCGGTATTCATTCTATATGTTCTCCTTTGAAAATAGAATCTGCCGAGCTAAAGACTATATTTCCCTCCCTGGCCATGTAGCTCAGTTGGTTGGAGCACCATTCCAATATGCCAAGATTTTGGGTTTGATCCCTCGTCCAGGCACATACAAAAGGCAACCAATGGGTGCATAAGTAAATGGAACAACAAAATTGATGTTTCTTCCTCTTTTCCTCTCTCTCGCTAAAAATCAATTTTAAAAAAAGAGAAAAAAAACTACATTTCCCAACCCCCCTTGCAACCCAGAGCCACTGTTTGACTATGCAGTGGATGTGAGCATAAATGGTGCAAGTAACTTCCAGGTCGTAACCTCAGAAGATAAGAATAGGCTTTCCCCTACCCTCCTGTCTCTCCTCTCAGGTGGAAGGTGGCAGTGATGGCAGGGGCTAGAGCAGCCATTATGGTCCACGAGATGAAAGTTTGGCTAAAGAGGTGGAGCAACAAGATAAAAGAAGCCCAGGTCCCAGGTGATTGTGGAGCCTCCATCGCAGCCTTTGATGATGCCCAGACCCTGAGGACAGAGGGCAGTGAGCTTCTCCCTCATTTAAGCCATGGTTTTATGGTGCTATGGTCATGGTTTCATGGAAACATAGATCTCAAATAATCAAGTTTTGAGCGCCGTTGCTGCCCACACTGTAGACCCCAGATTTCCTCTCTTCCCTCCTAACACTCTCCTGCTGCAAACTGCCCATCACCACCCGTCCCCCTCCTGTTTCCCCCTGAATCTGCTCTCGGCCTGTCCCCTCTTGCCGCAACCAAACTGTACCATGCCAAGTTTGGCACCTTATGGCCAGCCTCGAAACCGTCCTCCTTAGCTCCTTCCTAGGAAAACCCTGTGCATCGGAGGCTGCCCACTGGCTCTTCAACAGACTTAGTACATTTTCATGGATGTCCACCCGCTCCCGCACGCTCTCCACCATCATCTCTCCCTCCCTCTCCTTGCCAAAATTTGGCAGCTCCACTAGAACTAAGCTGAGTCCTTTCGATCTCTATGTCTTATGTCTGTGGCGATTCTGTAAGGCAGAAGGGGCACCGGAGCCAGTGAGTGAGCTGGCTGGGTCACACGGCAGGCCGTCCTCTCCAGAGGAAGTCCAGGAACGAACCCGGTGAAGAGAGAGGATGGGCCACTGACTTTCTGGCTTGGGGACAGAGGACAGTGGGAACCCTCAGTTTGTGTGCCCAGTATTATTCCCCCAGGAAATGCTTCTCTCGGAGCTGGGTAATCTCATTCCCTTACTCATGCCCCAAGCACTTATCGCGCGCACCTGCTGTGTGCCATTTCCTATTCCTAATGCTGGGGCCAAAATACGTTTATCCTCTCCCCGCTCAGAGCTCCCAGGCTAGTGTCAGAGCCAGGACGAGGGGGCCCAAAGGAGGCTCCTGAGCTAAGATGGGGCCACAGGCTTCCTACAGGAGGTGCTGTGTAAGCTGAGCATGTGGAAGACGACAAGGGGAAGGTAGGGAGAGCCCCACGGAAGGGACAGCAGGAGCAAAGGCTCAGCGGCGGGAGTATGCGTGGGTTTCAGCCCCTGAGAGACATCCAGAGCTGGGGTGGAGAGGAAAGGGAGGTAATGGGGGGGCAATGCGGGGGCTGAGGTCAAGGGCAATGGGGAGCTAAGGAAGGCCTTAGAGCAGGAGAAGAGTGAGGAAGATCCGGGGAGTTGAGCCGGGAAGGGCCAGCCCTGCAAGCCGGTCCAGGTGGGCAAGGGCCCAGGACCTGGCTGCGCCTCCCCCGTTGCATCCTCCTGCAACCTCGCTGTACTGGGCACAAGCTGGAAGGAGAGCCGGGAGGGGGTACCTGGCAGCCAAAAGCCCAGCAGCTAATGAGCCCCGCGTGGTGCGGGCTATTTTTAGCAGCCGCTCCTCCGGACCCTTAATCGCTGCGGCTGGCTCCTGCCAGGCTGCCATGGAAATGCTCAACGCCACCGCCGGGAGCTCGACCCCTGGTCCCAGCCTGCGCTTCCTGCCCACCAGCCTGGAGCCAGGATGCGTGCGATGCCCCCGCCCGGGGAAGGGCCCCTGTGCGCTCCCCCTCTGGCACTGTGGGACCTGGGGGCTCTTCTGCCTCTCCTTGGGTCTTAGAGGGGGAGCCGAGTCAGCACGACGCTGGAGGCTAAACGCCTGGTTCGAATCCCCGCTGGGCTATCCGCGAGGTCTGATCCTCAGTCTTGTCCTGACCCTTCCTGGAGCCTCGGCTTCTCATCTTTAAATGGGCCACACCTTATATGACCACATGGACCAGGTTGCCTGGAGCTCAAAGCCAAGTGCCTGGTCGCAGTGATTTCAGCAACTCAATGAGCACCTACTGTGTGCCAAGTATCGCCCTAAGGTTTCCGGGCATTAGTTTAATCCAGAGGCATTTTGCAAACCGGACCATGCTACAGAGAGGTTAAGTGGTCTGCCTAAGATGGCACAGCACGCAATTGGTGCGGCCAGGATTTGAAACTAGGCCAGCCGGCTCTGAAATCTTAGCTCCAAACTGCACAGGCACTTACACTTGAATTTGAAGAAGGTCACACTTACCCCCAAGGGAGGCCTCATGAATGGTGGCCTCTCAAGCCGGTGGGGACCTGATACTCTCCACACTGCCCCCTGACTGGACTGGAAGCCCCCCATAGAGACATTGAGGCGTGGATGGGAGCAGCCCCGGAGCTTCAGTCTCTGTCACCGACCCAAGAGAGCTTTGATGGAGAGAGGCCATAGGCGCATGGCGCAGGGCTGCCCGCCAAGGACTGATACCTACAGCTATTTTGGGCAGTGTTAGTCTGGCAAGTTGACAGGGACAGGCTGGAGACAGGAAAGAGGGGTCCAAGCTGGGGAGGGAAGAACAAAGCCCCAACCTGGGCCAGGACAGGGGTAGTAGAGCAGGGAGGAGGGCAGAATGGACAAGAGCATGCCACCTCACTATTCTGTGCCTCAGTTTCCCCACCTGTGTTGATCATCACAGTCCCCACCTCCTAGGGGCTGTTGAATGGATCAAAACGTTCATAAAAGTACTACTTCGACAGGGTCCTATCTGTCTGTATTTAACATTTGGATATTTTGTTTCACAGGGTCTTTATTTATTTATTTATTTTATTATTTTTTTGCTTTGTTTTGGATTCTTTAAAACATGGCTGAAAATGGTATTTCTCTTGCTGAGTTCGTTGGCAGCTCCTTAAGCTTGGCAGCCCTGGCAAGTGCCTCACTCACCTCATCCTAAATCCCGGCCCAGTGATTACCACATCAATCGCTCAGGACTGGGCCTGGCCCAGAGTACGCACCCTAGGACAGCAGAGGTAAATGTAGCTAACATTTCAGGGGGCCAAATGCCACCAGCACTACCGAATGTCACGCAGCTCTAAAGGTTGGTTATTATTACTCACTGTTGTTAGGGCCCACCATCTCTGCCGTGGCCTTGCTTGGTGGGCCCCCTGGAAGATGGTGGGCTAGCCTGCGTTGTCCCAGGTTATTATTATCAATCTTGATCCGTGGAAAAATGAGGGAGGAAGGAGGAAAGGAGGCCTCCTGATGGGGGCAGACAGGTTCCAGGAGCTGGAGGCCCGCGCCTCCTTCGCACTGCCAGCCTCACCCTGTGTCTGCGTTTCTGCCGTCAGTGCTGCCTCCGAGATTGCAGCCCAGGAGGAGGTGCTGCAAGGCGGGCGCCGCTGCCCTGAGTTGGGGCCGGGGAAGAGGGGCACAAACCTCAGTCCCCACCTGCCCTTCCCTGGCCACACAGGTGGCAGGAAGGGCTGGCGAGGGAAGGCCAAGTTTACCATGCTCCTCCCCCAGCCTGGCTATAATTAGCCCCGAGATGAATTAAACATGAGGCCGACCTGTCTGGGACGACAGCAACGTCTCTGACACTATAATTGTTCCCCGGGCTGGAGGCAAAGAGGGGGGCTGATGTTTGAGGTTGGAGGATGGGGGTAGCGACCTGCCACCCACAGGCACGGCTGTGGAGACATGGACGTGCAGAGGAGGTCCCTGGGTGTGTGCAAAATATACCTGTGTGCGGCAGGTGCCCGGGCACGCGCACATGATCTCACATGAGGTTAGGGGAGACAGAATCAGACAGAGGCTTGGCAGAGGAGACTGGGGGCCCTTGGTGGGAGGTCGTGAAGCCTCAGTTTGGGGGTTCACAGAGAAAGCCTCCTGCAGACATGTGCCATAAGTTTTGAAGATCCGGGAGGATTCACACATGGGAAGGAGAGACATTCTGGATGGAGGGAACGGCCCAGGCAAACGCTTAGAAACCCAAGGAAAAAAAAAATCACAAATGTCAATCTCACCTGAAACCCAAAGTGGCTTTCCTGTATAGAACAGCCTTTCTGGGCTTTGCAAGCCAAGATCTCAAGTTGGAACCCACTCTGATGTATACAGTGGGGCCCGAGAGCCCAGATCCTAGAGTCAGGTAAACTTCTGGAAAAAGAGAGTAACAATAGCTTGTACATCCCCAGAGCTATTGTGAGGAGATGAGCTAAGAAATGTGTGTGAACACTTGGCATATACTCAGTGCTCACAGAGCAGCTGCTGTTACCATGGTTCCAAATAAGACCCTGTAGGTCATTTTTCAACAGTTACATATTCATTTCAATATATATCCCCTCAAATGTATATACACCGTGTATTATATATATATATATATATGTATATGCATATATGTATATGTATGTATGTATATATGTTTTCATGGTAGGATATAAAAGTGCATTCTTAAAATAAATATATTTTGTTGGAAAAGAATGGGGTAGGTTTAGAGAAAAAGGCTTCTCAGCCTGTTCCTGGGCCCAGTAATTAATCCTGAGGGGCTAATTAAGATTGGGTTTCCACTCCAGCCACTCTGTGGCCTCCCTCCCGGCCTCCCTTCTCCCCCAGGATAGCCTCACCTGGCCCACCCGTGCCAGGGCCTCCCTCCCTCGAGCCCACCAGATCCCTGGGCTTAATCACCTGGAATTAAGGCTTAATCAGAGGACTTTAGGTCTGGGAGGGGAGGCTGTGCTGGATGAAGGGCCTCCCAGGTGCTGCAACAGCCTGGAATAGGGTGAGGCGGTTGGTTGAGGCAAGATGGAGCGAGTGCAGGGTCAGGGTCCAGTCCTGCCAGTATTTAACACTTTGATACTTTGTCCATTGTAGATGTTTTTGCAGTCAGAGGTTTTTGTTGTTGTTGTTGTTTTCTAATGTTGCATTAAATGTTGTTTTTTTCCTAATGTTGCATTAAAATAGTATTTATCCGGGTGACTGAATTTGGTGGCGCCTCCTTAAATTCTGTTCCGAGGCTGGCTCTTGCTCCTCTCACCCTGATCCCAGTCATGACTGCTGCATGGAATTAGAGCTCGCTGGAGCCTTGGCGATGGAAGAAACGTCCAAACCTGTAGAGAACTTTTATGTGTTTAGTGGAGCCAAACTAATTACAATTGCCAGGAAGCAAAATCTCAAAGAATTGAGAAAATGCTCCAGTGAATGGCAGTTTTGCAGATATTTTATACATTAAAATCAAAGGAGGAGACGTAAGGAGGGTTACATGAAACCCCCTAGTGGTAGATTAGGGAGGCAGGAGAAAGCAAAGTGGGGGAATTTCTGCGATTGGATAAAAAGTAAGACGTTGAGACGCATACTTCTTTTACTCTGGTGGCTACAGGGTAGTCACTAGTTAACATTCATAGCACAGAGAGATGGTGTTCCGGGAACAAGATAACAATGAAGGTTCTGTAGTCAGTCTCATGCTCTAGGGCGGTGGTTATGCCCTGAGGGGTCTAAAAAGATTACTCTGACCTTCCAAAGTTATGTTTTCTTAGATGCAAAAGGACAAGAGACAGGCTCACTTAGGTAAAGACTGACCTTTGTCAAGGAAGCTACAGGCTTAAGACGTGACTACTGGCCATGATCCACTTCTAGTTAGAAATTTTTGTTTAGACCATCCTCTGTGGTTACTTTTGGTCTCTGGGCTTGTAAGGACTGCCATGAGGGCCACCCCTGGGCTTGACAGAGTTAGTATGTGGCCCCTTTTGCATCCACAACCTCAACACTGTCCCAGGAGGGTCTATTATTGGACCCATTTCATGGATGGGAAACTGAGACCCAGAAGGGCAAGTCACTGGCCTCGTGTCACTGGGCTAAGGGGAGGCAGAGGCAGCCGGTTTAGAATCCTCACCTCCCCTGAGTTCAGAGACAATGCAGCCAGCCTCCCCCACTTCCTCGGGACCTTTGTTCTTGCTAAACCCACCTCCTGCCATCCCTCTAGAAAGAAAAGCCCAAGTCCACCTCCAGATGACCCTTTAGGGCCTACTGCTTTCCCATCCCTGTCCCCACCCCACCCACCCCCACCTCCCTCTCTCCCCCTCGCTCACTCTGCGGAGCCACATGAGGGGTCTCCTTGCTGTTTCTCTAACAGGCCAGGCACAGTCCTGCCTCGGGGTCTTTGCACTGGCTGTTCCCTCTGCCTGGAACACTTTTTCCCATCATGTCTCATCTGAGCTCCCGCCTCAGCCAGGGTAAAAGCCCTAGTCCTCCGAACGGCCCTCAAAGGCAATGAGATCCATGGAGGGCTATTGACAGGAGAGGGGTGGGACCTGACTCAGGTGCTCGTGGATGCCCTCCAGTGGCTTCCTCTGGCAGGACAGACTGTGGGGGAAGAGGGTGGGAGCGGGAGCTGTGGGCTAGGGCGGAGGAGACTGCACTGGTCCAGGCAAGCAATAATCACATACTATCCAACATGGGAGCCACTGGCGATTAAAATGTTACTAAATTGAGATGTTCTGTAAGTATAAAATACACACCAGTTCCTAAAGACTTGGTATGAAATAAAAGAATGTAAAATATCTCATTAACAATTTTTATATTGATTGCATGTTAAAATATTTTGAATGTATCGAATCAGATAAAACACATTATTAAAATTAATTTTACCTGCTTACTCTTACTTTTTTTTTTCTAGTGGCTAGCAGAAAGTTTTAAATTACATATGTGGCTTTCGTGATCTTTCTACCAGACAGTGCTAGGCTAACTGACGACATTGGAATTCTAAGATTCTGCCACCTTTGCCCTGCCCTCCGGAGGGTACCGTGCTCTTGCAGTGGGGTTAGACCACCTGAAATCTGAAGGAAAAGGAAGCAGTTCAGACAAATTGGTGGTCCTTTGTGGTTGTCGTCTTAGATCGGTTCTTACAAACAGACCTCTGTTTGCCAAGTACTAGTTCACACCATCTAAGGGGGAGAGAGAGCTACCCCTGGGTACAGATTCTGCCCCTGCTCCTGACCTCACTTCATTCTGCTGGTGGTGGTAGGAGAGGAAGAATTAAGCCTCCAAAGTCACCTCACCATTGCTGCCACATTTGACTAACTCGAGGTGATTCCCCCAAGAAATTCACCCCAACAGATGAGGATGTTTCCTCTTCCCGCTTTTCAAATAAGAAAACTGAGACTCAGAGAGGGAAAGCGAGTTGCCCGAAGTGGCCCCGCAGAGCTAGGCTTCGCACTCAGCCCCGCATGGTGCCAGTGCCTTTGGGAACCTTCCCCTGAGCCAGCTACCTCCCAACCTTTAATTAACTCCTGAGAGGTCTTGGGCAGACACAGCAGCAAGGACATTCGTTATCTGTCCAGATCAGGCCAGTGGAGCAGTCAATAATTAATTCTGAATTTTTCCCATTTATCACAGTGGCAGGAGCCAGAATACCTGGAATCTCAATCCTGAGCCTTTGAACCCCTTGGCCACCTGGAACTGGGCACAACGGTGACAGGAACTGGGGCAAGGGGCCCTCACTGAGTCTGAGGAGGGAGGGTGTTCCTGGAACTGCACTCCCCTGGGTCATTAAATGCTGTGTGATCCAGTGGTAACCCAATGAGACCCCTTCCCAGCCTTCACTGTGCCCGCAGGCTAGCAGAGAAAAATATACACTGAATGAATAATAATCTAAATAATGCTACAAAGGAAAAGAACGGGATGGTGTATGAATGTAAAACTGGGGACTTGTTTAGGGCCTCCCTGAGGAAGTGACAGTGAACCTGCAAAGCAGCGAATGAAAGATGAGGGGTGAGAAGAGGGTGCCCCGCTCTTAGAAACAGCACATGCATATCCCCTGTAGCTAGAAAGAGTTTGTCCCTTGAGGTCAGTGCCAAGTCAGGAGCCCTCAGGGCTAGCCCTAGAGCCCTCACAGGCAGGCCGGCAGCCTTCAGTGGCCAGGGGCCATGAGGGGGAGAGACAGGCAAGTGTTCCTGATGACCTAGGGGATGGTGGTGAGGTTGCTTCCTTCCCCGGTGAGTCAGAGGGCAGGCTGGGTGGTCAACTCTGTGATTTTTTTGTTTTGTTTTTCCTTACAACTATTTTCACCTTGGAGGATTCTTTCAAACCCATTTGGGCACAGGGATGAGTCAGGATTTCTCTGCCAACAAGCAGCCGAGCGTGGTTGCTGGCTCAGCCACCCTAAACACCTACCTTCCTCTGGCGGGTGGGGAAACTGAGGCCCAGAGAAGGACAAGGGCCTCCCGAGGTCATTCAGAGGAGGACTGTGAACCTGGCCCAGAGGAGGGGTGTCCAGGATGCTGGACCTCAAGCCCCATGAGAGTCCATGGCTGCATGTCCTGGTCACCAGGCTCTCCCCAGTGCCCTGTAAATTTGTGGTGCTTAATCAATGACTTCAAAATGGACGGCCCCAGCAGCTTTTGAAAACGCCCAGAAGTCATGTTCAGAGCATCAGGGGAAAAGGGGGTCCCTTCTGATGGGGAGTATGAGAGGCAGATACAGGGATATAGAGAGAAACAGAGAGACAGAGATAAATGGACAGAGACATGGAGAGAAACAGATAGTGATGGAGACAGAGACCCAGATACAGGTATTGGAGAGACAGAGAGAGAAAGAAAAGCGAAGCAGGGAGCAGATCGGGGAAAAGAGGCCGAGACGCAGGACAGATGGAGACAGAGGGAGAAAGGCAGCAGGGTCAGGACCACCACTAAGCTGCAGAGGAGGCTATGTGCGAATTACAAAAAGACTCCCCTTCCTGGGGCCCTCTCACCGCCTCAGCTGGGGAGATTCCGTACAGCGAACAACGTGGCCCGCTGTCTGGGGCGGCCAGGGCCAGCGAGGGCCAGGCCCACAGAAGGCACTCCATAAATGCCCGCCGAGCAGACAGACAGGCTTAGAGAGTGCCGGAAACTGGCCTGGAGTCATGGGGATACAAGGGAAGGAGAGAGGGAGGCAGGAGGAGAGGGAGAGGGAGAGGGAAGGGGAGAGTCAGGGAAGGAGGAAGGGAGCGACAGAGAGACAGAGAGGCAGAGACAGAGTGGGACTGAAGCGGGAGGTCTGGGCACCTGCAGCTTCCGGCTAAGTCCGAGTTTCCTTCTCTGGGAACTGCCTGGATTTACTTGCGACCCGGGAAAATTCTCTTTGACATTCTGGGTTCATAAACCGAGTGGGCAGCCAAGGCAGGAGGTGGCCCCTCCCCGGGACGCCCTGGGCCCCAGCGAGAGACTTGGCTGCCAAGTCTCACCCGAAACTCCTCACAGCCCAGACTTGCTGCCGGGGTGGAGCCGAGAGCCTGATGAGAGGCCCTGGGGTGGGGGGCGGGATTCCCCCAGTTTCACAGCCCACAGAGGGGCGGCAGCTGGCTTGAGGTCCCCCAGAATAGGATTCAAGGGGAAAGGCATTCCTGGCAGAGAGAACAGCTTATGCAAAGCCCCGAAGGTGAGCAAAAGGGAAGGGTGAGGGGAAGTGCTTAGTTATAGAGTTTGAACTTCACTCTGTTTTCACTTAGTCTTTTATTCAATACACATTCAAAGATGGCCCCTCCATACCTAGTCCCAACCCGGATGATCCCAGGGGCCCTAGAGGCGACTCCTCAGCCTGGGAGGATACGCAGAACTCTCAGTTCCCTTTAAAGGTCAGGGGCGACCAGACAGAAGGGTGGAGGCTGCAGGCCCCAGGTGTGGTCTGAGAGAGAGCGGTAGAGTTCGCATGGAGGTGGGTGTTAGTGGCAGGCCGTGAAAATGTAGCGGTGTGCCAGGTGAAAAAGACTGAGAAGGGCATTCTGTGAAGAGGATATGCTTATGCAGTGGCCTGGAAGTTTGTAAAATCCAGACGAGAGCTGGATTATAGCTAAAGTGTACAGTGACACTGCCGGCCCCAGGTGGGCATGGCTGGACCAGAAAGAGAGGTGGGGGCGACAGAAGCCCAGAGGGAAATGGAGGCTCTTCTTAGAGAATCAGATGTGTCTTCGTGAAGGGGCATTGGAGCTGGTATTTTGAAGGATGAATAGAAGTTTGCCAAGCAGAGAAGATAGGACCTACCAAATGGGCAGAAGGGCCGTGGCCAGAATTCAAGGAGTATGCGATGGAGTGGTCGGACAAAGAAGGGCTGGAGGCACAGGGCAAGTCCACATGAGATTTGTCCAAGCTCAGGACATTCAAGGCCACGAAGCCCCAGGACTGTCCCCCTCGGTCCCATCAAGCCCCATTAGGCCTGCTCCAGCCACTGTCATCTCTCCTCCTTGGATCACAGGGACCATCCAGTTTTGCCCAGGACACTTTTGACAGTGTGACTCAGGGACCTCAGGTCAGGCTTGTGATTCAGTCTCCCCATCTGAAAAATGGTGACACCAAAAGCCACTTTTGCTGTTTATGATCATCTCAGGACCGAGAGGTCTCCAACAAATAATGTGAAGAAAGAGACAAAAGGAAAAAGGGGAGAAAGGGAGAAAAGGAAAGAGAGGGAGAAGAAGATGGGAAGGAAGGAAGAAAAGAAAGGGAGGGGAGGAAAGAAAAAAGAAGGGAAAGAAAGGGAAAAGAAGGAAGATAGAAGGGAAAGGCTTTGTATCCTGCTTCCAGGCAGACGCCAAGAGACAGGTCCAACATTATTATTTCAGAAGGAGCCAGAGCTGTCGAGGCTTAAGAAATGGATTGTAATTTGCATGTAATTTACATTAAATTTGCATATTGTTTGTTAAATGTGAAACTCTCCGAAAGTGCTTTCCCCCATTCCCAATTAAGAAGCAGGGCGCCCTCACCCATCCTCCACCAGCGATCCCTCTGCTTGGGCTGGGGACTTCTCAGTTCAAATGCTGCTGGAGTACAGCCTGGAGGGAGGTGAGCTTGGACACCCCATCTGTAAAATGGGCCGTAATTATGGCCACCACTGCTGCAAAACAGCCTGGTTAGCAGTCCAAAATAAACTGAAGCCCCGTCGGAATACTGCACAGACTGTGGCAGGTAGTAGGGACTGAGGGACAAATTTGAGGTGATTATTAAGAGCCCTATTTTTCTGCTGGATCCTGGAAAAACAGACCCCAAAGTGCACATGTATGTGTGACTCAGTGATGGGAACCCAAATTTGGTGGGAGTAGTAGGGGTCTCAGTTGCCTTCCCTGTTGTGTGTCCCCAGGGTGCTTGGGAACCACCTCAGCCCTCAGTCTGTGTTCCTTCTGTCTCTTCCTACCCCGTCCTCCTCGGCTGGCTGAGCACACCATCCCCGCGGCCAGGATTATTTCATCTACCTGTCTCTTCTCTGGGCCTTGTGGCCAGCAGGACTCTTAATTAAAACATTATTTCTTCCCAGGCTCCGGTGCCTTTTCCCTACACCACGCCAGCACCTGGAGAGGGAACGCGTTCCTCCAGGCCCTGTAAAGGGCACTGCATCCCCTCCCCTCCGGCCTCCCTGGGTCTGTGCAAAGGACCCGAGGCCAAGAGGCCATGTGCCCGCAGGTGAGAGATCCAACACAGGCTCAGCTTTGGGCGGCAGGTGGGTGTCATTCCCAGAATTCCCACAACACACTGCTGCCTGGAATGCCCCCAAGATCACCACCCATGACACACAAGGCTCAGGGACTGAAAAGCAGGGTAAGCAACTGCAACCATGATGGACTGACCCAAGCTGCCAGGGGTATGGAGTCAGGAGGCTGCAGGCTTGTCTGTGGCGTTCAGGACCAGGCAAAATGTGTTTTATTGTCACAATAAAAATAAGAGTGGGGTGGGAAAGAAAAGATTACCATCCACGCCTCAGCGCCCCACCCGGCACAGTGGCCCCCAGATACCTGCCTACCTGACCAAAGCCCTTCAAACCCCACCGGGGGACCCCGTGCAGGGGACAGGGTGGCAAAGCATTATGAGGAGGGTGCCTCCAGAGGTGTGGGCACAGGTTGCAATGTGGGGAGGTATTTGGGGATAAGGGTGGAACACAGGGTGACGCTGAAAAACTGGGAGAGGGCTAGGGTCCCCCCAGTCTCCACCTTTAGTCATTTGAGATTTCCTGAGTGACTGGTTATACCCCACAGCCAAGGTTGTTCACAGTAGAAGGAGTTTGTGGAGGCCCAGAAGAGGACAAGGTGTTCACTGGCTGGGCAGGAGGGCATCCGAGAAGACTTCCTGGAGGAGGCTGGCATCCCAGGAGGGTTGGAGTCACAGAGAGGAGTGTGAAAGGTGCTGTAGGCAGGGGGCACAGACTGGGCAAAGGTGTGGCCAAGAGAATGTACGAGGTAGGAGAGGTGCTGCCCTGAGCCCCTCTCTCCTCTCTGTGCTCCTCTTCATAGGATATCCCCTGGCTGCGTGTGGGGGCCTCCCAAGGTGGCGCAGTGGTTCCCATTGCAAGCTGGACACTAGAGGCCCCAAGGGGGAAGCCATGGCATCAGGGTCACACAGCACAGCCTGACTGGCTGGGGCGACAATGTCCTTGTTCAGTGTCAGGGAGCGGGGCTCCGTCAGGAGTGTCCAAGGCAGTGGGTATCAGCTGGTCAGGCCAGTGTTTCACTGTCCACCCAGAACCTGGAACAGCAGGAAGGGGTAAGACAGTCTCAATTCAGGCCTTTAGGAGGGTGAAACACTAGCTCTCTGGCCAGGTTTCCTTCTTCCCTTTTCCCTAACGTCCCCTCTCGATGCGGACAGCAAACCTGCAGTCATTTCCTCCTTCCCCATGGGCCTGGTGCTCTCCCAGAGATAAGGATGGCCCTTTAGCGACAGGTAGCCAGGCATTCATTCTTAGAGGAAGCTTGTCTATTTGGAGTCACCCCGTAGGAGTGACAGGAATTCAGGCAAAGGGTACAATTGTAAAGAAGGGGTAACAGAGCCCAGAGAGGCAGAGTGATTCACCCAAGGTCACACAGCAAGTCAGGAAACATCATTCATGTTACTTAGGAGCAACACATGTTAGTCTAAAGATAAGTAAGAAGTTAAGGGCAGTGTCCTTGCCCAAGGGGTGAAAAGCACAGGGGATTGGAGTGTGGGGGGTGACACTCAACAGATATGAGTCCCTTCTCCTGTCTGGGCCTCATTTACCCCCATCTATGGTGCCCACAATATGAAAGGTCCCTGGAATGACTTACCTCCCAAAGGTTTCCCCACCCCAGCCTGCTCCTTTAGCCAGTATCTTTGGTCCCGTCAATCATGGCTCCACCTCCTCCAACCCAGACTACCTGAAGGAGGGGGACAGAATGACACAAATTGCAGACCAAACACAGCCTTTGCCTCAGCACTCCGAGCCTCTCCTATCTGTTCAGTGTCCAGCTGCTCCATCTTCCACAACTGCCAGGTCTTACCTCCAGGTTCAAGATCTTTCCTCACACTTCCAGGCACGGCCAGGGCTCCCAGAAAATGTTCTGAGCAGCCCCCTTCTCAACTCCACACAATACATTCCATAAATATTTACTGAGCACCTACTATGTTCCAGGTATTGAACTGGGAACACAGCAGTGAATAGGATGAGCAACAATGCCCTCATTACGCCTACAGTCTGGTGGGGAAGATGGAGTGAAAAGTTAGAAAGAGCCCTGGCTCGTGTGGCTCAGTGGACTGAGTGTCGGCCTGCGAACCAAAGGGTCACCGGTTTGATTCCCAGTCAGGGCACGTGCCTGGGTTGCGGGCCAGGCCCCTGGTAGGGGGCGCGTGAGAGGCAACCACACATTGATGTTACTCTTCCTCTCTTCCTCCCTTCCCTTCTGTCTAAAAATAAAATAAATAAAACCTTTTTTAAAAAAAGAAAAGAAAAGCTAGAAAGATATAGGGATATCAGGGGCTGATAAGTGTCAGGGAGGAAGATAAAAACCAGGTTGGGGGCAGGGGGGATGTGATCACTTCTGGATGACCAGGGAAGATCGCACTGAGGTGGCATCCAAACAAAGGCCTGAAGGAGCTAAGGGAGAGAGGGAGGAGTGTGGAAACCATTCCAACCTGACATTAATCAGGTGTTTATTTGGTTTCCTGTCTCTCTCCCTCACTGAACTGACTATGGGCTCCAGGAGGTCAGGCCTGGTCTGAGTCCCCACTGGGTTCCAGTACCTGGCACATGCCCTAGCACACAGTAGGTATGCAATAAATGCTTACTGCATATTGAACAATAATTATGGTGTGTGGACATCTGTGGGTTGTCCAGCTGCCAGACTTTGTAGGAGAAGGTGCACTGCCAAGAACACCCTCTCCCAGCCCCAAGCCCCTATGGGTCACCATCCCCCACCATCTCGCCCTGCCCCTGAGAGCTTCCCTCCTGAGAGCCTGGGGAGGCAGGCTCTCCCCGCACCCACCCTGAGTCTCCAGGAGCAGCATCTGAGGCTCCTACTCTCAAAACATCACCCCAGGCTTGGCGGACCAAGCATCTGTGGCCCGGCAAGCAAGACCCTCAAAAACTCCAGAGTTACACCTGTGGCTCCAGTGTGCCCCCTGCCCAGTCCTCCCCCCAAGGGAGCTTCCAGAGTCTTGAATCAGCCCTGGCCCATCGCCCCCACCTCACTGCCCGTATGGCCAAGCAGCAGCCTCCACCGCCTCCCAGCACTGCCCCAGGCCTTGGTGGGTGCTCTTCCCATGGCCCAGATGCCATTCTCTGTAGACCCAGTCAGGGCACGTGCCTGGGTTGCAGGCCAGGACCCTGGTAGGGGGCGCGTGAGAGGCAACTCGTGGGTCGCCTTGGCCAGGACTACAGCTGGCCAGGCCTGGGGGTAGGCAGCAAGTGTCAGGATGGGAATGCAGAGCGGGCGGTCGTCCTGAGGAAGATGGATGAAGAAAGGAGGACGGAGACTCAGAAGGAGACACAGAGCAAAACAGAGACAGAAATGCACACAGAGAGACACAGAGAGAAAGCGTGATAGAAAGTGAAATAAATAGGACAGCACCGCTGAGAGAGGGAGAGAGAGGAGACAAAGAGGTCTTGAGAAATACAGGGGAGGCCAGAGAAAAGCCCACAGGAGAGAAAAAAGGAAGCAGGCAGGGGGCATCCAACCCCCCTCCGGGTCTCTCTCAGTGCTCATCTCCTTCCATCCCCCTCTCTCCTCTGGTACACACAACATCAGTGCTCAGGTCCCGGGAGGAGGCGTTCCAGGGGCTGAGAAGGACCCCTAGTCCAGTCTTCTGCCCACATCCCACCCACCCGGACCCCAGCCAACCCCTCTTGTGCCCCGCCATCTGCCCCTCTAGCCCAGACTCATCCCCACCCACCATCCCAGCAGGCCCTCCTGTGCCCCGCCATTCTCTCCTAACCCTTACCCACTCTCTACCCAGGACCGCAGCCAGGCCCTCCTACGCCCTGCCAGCCCGTCCTCCCAGAACCCTGTCCCTGTCCCCGTCCCTGGCCACCTGGGGTCACTGACGAGCAGCAGCACGGAACCGTCCTGTAGGCAAACGTCGCGCACCGTCTGGTGGTCGTCCAGTCGCCGCGCGTTGTAGTAGAAGGTGCGCTTCCAGGAGCTCACGCCCTGTCCCACGAGCTGGGCGCGCAGGTCGCTGAGCGTGTCGCGCGGCCGCACAGTGAGCGGCAGCAGCAGCGCCTCGTCCGCCAAATGCACCTTGATGTGGTAGCGCTTCCAGCGCGACAGGCCCCGCCGCAGCCCCTCCATGGCGCCCGCCGGGCGCTCCCCACCCGGCCTGGCCACTTGAGCCCTGAGCACCCGCCCGACAGGCCTAGCCGCCCGCCCCCGCGCCCGCCCTGCCACGCCCAGCGCGCTTGATGGAGGCCCAGTGAGGGCGGGGCATGCGTGGAGGGCAGACGGCGGGCAGACAGACGGCCCCTCGCCCTGACCCGCAGGCACCCCTCCGTTTATGCACAGATGTTAAAAGTGCCTACTGGAAGCGCCATAGATACCTGCGAGCAAAACCTACGAAAAGGAAACAGCACAAAGATAATGCTTAAATACCAATGCATCCTATCATGGCAAGTGCTAGCGAGAGAAAAAGGAGGAAGGAGAGATTGGTGGTTCTGTTGGACTAAGATCAAAGTCAAGAGAGATCTCTCTGAGAAGGTAGCATTTGAATTGAGTTCTGAAGTTGAGAAGCAGTGAGCCAACGTCGTAAAGGGTCATGGACCAAGGGTACTACACACTGAATTAGGTAGGAACAGCCAGTGCAAAGGCCCTGGGACAGCACCATGTTTGGTGGTTGGAGGAACAGCTAGGAGGCCCTGGGGGCCAGATCCGAGTGAACAAGGGGGAGAGAGGAAGGAGGTGAGGTCAGGAAGGTGTTGAGAGACAGGTCATATAGGGCCATGTGGGCCTTAGGGAGCGCTTCGACTTTTTACCCAGAGGGAGGTGGGAACCCTGGAGGGCTGTGGACAGAGGGAGGTAATTCATCATGCACTCACTTATTCCCTTATTTCCTTCAAGACACATTCAACAAGCACCTACTCTGTGTTGCCTGGGCCAGGCTGGGCCAGGCTGGGCACCAGAGAAATCACAACCTTAGGGCACTGACATCAAGGGTCTCCCAGTTGAGGGTGGGGCACACCAAGTTGGGCACAGGCACTCCCAGCCTATGAGATCAGGGCTTGAGTAGGAGTAAATACCCAAGACTGGAAAAAATATGGCTGGGGATGGCTTCCCAGATGGGTAGGCATTGGAGCTAGGGATTTAGCAGATGAACAAGGAGTTCAATACTCCCACCAAGGAGACACCTGCCTACAGTCACCAACTCTATAGTTTAGTAGGTGCCTAGTGGGGAAAAGCAGGAGTTAAGGCTTGTGATCAGGGGCTCATGCACTCCCAATTCCATGCCCGTACCCCCTGCTAGCAAACCCTTTCTCAGTCCCCTCTAGACTCTCCAGTCATGCTTACGCAAGCGCCCTGTTCCTGAAAGCCTTCCCTGGTTGCTGCCTGCCCCTGCCCCTGCCCACTGTCATAGCCACCAGGACAGGACTGACCAGTTCTGGGTTTGAAGGACGCGGGCTTGACCTCGATGATTCAGCCTGTACTTAGAAGCCAGTTAAGATAAAGCCCACAACAGGGCAGCGGACAGACTGTGGGCTCTAACCCTGACCTTGACACTCGGAAGTTTCTCAGGAAGAAACTCAACGACCCTGGGCCTCCATGTTCCCATATATCCAGCGGGGTTGCTATGAGGATGAAAGGACTGAGGGCAGAGCACTAAGAAATGTTTCTGAAGCACAGTCACCTACTCATTGGCCAGGCTGAGAGGTTATTCAGGAAGAAGTACAATTTGCCTCTCAAAGAAAGCAAATAAAAACAAAATTAGCAAGTAGGAAAAGCACCTGCTAAGGGACAAATGGTCTTCTAGGTACTTGATTAAAAAAAACAGAACGCGTCTTTAACTCTCACGTGACGCTATTATCTCCCATTTTACAGATGAGCAAACTGAAGCGCAGAGAGGATAAATGGCTTCCCTGACAAGTCGCAGTGAAAATTGGCAAAGGCAGGATTTGAACTCCAGCCCTGGCCTCAGTGTTTACCCTACTGTCCACTGACTATGCAGTTGCCTGTACAATCAGATTTCAGATGGAGATCTGGAAGGTGGCTAAAAGCAAATTACAGATGGATTTCCCCTCCCAGAATAAAAGGGAGAGGGAAACTATAAAACTACTATGAGAAAACGTGGAAGTTAAAAATAATAACCCTAGTTCCTTAAAGCATGACATTAAACCCTGAAGCCTTTAATTAAAAGATTAACAACTGACTACATGCAAGTATAAAATTCTTGCGCACACACACAAATAATAGATGGTCAACGGACAAGGTCAGGGAAATCTTTCCAAGACTGATAGACAAAAGGCTGGTTTCCATTATATGTAAAAAGCTTCCAGGAATCAATAAGGACCAACAGGCCAATAGAAAAAGAGGCAAAAGACAAAATACAAGGGTCTTCTAAACACATGAGAGGAAGCTCCTTGCCACTCATGGTAAGCTAGATATAAAATAAAACTACCATGAAATACCTCTTTAAAACTAAATCTATCAGGGCGCTGAAGATAAAAAAGTTTGATAATTCACCATGTTGCTGGGGTTTGGGGAAAACAGCCATCTCACGCCTCGGGGCTTGGAGTGTGAAATGGTGTAATCTGAAAATAGCTATTGAAACAATAAACTAGCTCTATCCCTTGGGACTCTACCCCTGTGCCCAAGGACAGATTATAGCACAAGGCATGTGCTAAGCAATTGACGTGGAACCCACAGCAAACCAGGAGGCCAGCTCACTGAACAAAGGAGGAAAGCTGAGGCCCATAGAGGGAAGTCATAGAATGAGAGTGTGCCCTCTCCCCAAGGAAGGTGAGCCGGCTGGCTCCACCTGCACCGCCAGGTCACCACGGCCCCTGCCAGCTACCTCCCTTGTCAGGCTAAGCTCCAGCCCTCATGTGTCACACCTGTTGGTGTCTAGAACAGATCAGAGCAAGGCCCAGGGACACTTGGCTTTGACATATGGAGGCCAAGCCGGCCACACTGAGCCGTGTGAGTGTTGGGTGCCAGTTCCAATTAATTCTGATTTTCTCATTAAGCTGTTAGGAGAAACCAGGTGGCTGTGGGCAGCCGGCCCTCTGCCGGGGCTGCTGGACTGGAGAAATCATGGTTTCCGCCTGGAGACACTATTATCTGTCATGGGCGATTATGGAAGGGCCAGGCGGACAGGGACAAGCTGGAGAGTCCCTGAGTCCTGGAACCCGGGAGGCTGAGAACTGTGGGATCACCCAAATTGCAGACTCCCAGCATCTTGGGAGGCCTGGTGCTCTAGGCCCTCGGGATATTCACTCCTTCTCATGAATGTTCTAGAATCGAGGGCTCACTAGTCTGAGGGTCAGGGTTCTGAGTGGCAATCAAAACACATCACTTCTGTCTTAAGGGGCAAAGGAATGTTGGGGAAGGCTCTAAGGGAGTTCAGAGAATCAGTGGGAAGTGAGAACAGGTTTTAAAAATGGACCAGAGCACATGGGTCCTCTGAGGCAGAAGGGATACTACAGACAGGAAGGGAGGGTAGATGCCCTGCCAGTTTGCCCCTACATGGGACATATCCACTGAACTTGGCCAAATTTTGGAATCACAGATGCTTAGCCTCTTGTGATGCAAAAGAGATTTCTTATTAGACTTATTCCCTTGAGCCAGAGATCTCTCAAACTGCAAGCCCAGAGGACTACACAATTTTTTTTTTAAAGAATTGATAAATGAGTGTTTACACAGAAGAAGTTGGAGCTCCACTGGGTTCCCAGTCCAAGTGGTAACTGCGGGCCCTCTGGATGGTACATGAATTTGTGACCATCCCTACCAGGTCCAAAGCACTCCCTAAGCTCTGAAGAGTTTGTCATCCCTAAACTAGTAATAGTACTAACTTTGTATTCTCATTTTGATCAAGAAAGTGAGTCCCAAGGCTGTTGTTTGCCAAGGTGTTTCCTGCCTCCCCCAAACCAGGGAGAGGCTGAAAAGGTTTTGGAAAAAAGCACATGATGTTCCTCCATGCTTGACAATATGTTACCCCACTGGGTCCCTGTGAGCCCCATACTTTTGTTCTCCCATTTCTCAGAAGAGAAAATGGAAGTGTCCCCAATGCCACACAGAGAGGTGGAGTACAGCCCGTGGAACATGGCAGAAGGGAGTTAGCATGAGTGCTTGGGTGCCTCTACCTGGTTTGGTGCCAAAAGGAGAACGTGGTTTGGAGAGGATGGCTTTGAGAAGGGCACGGGGAAGGTTTGGATTTTCTTCAAAGAGCAATGGGGAGGGTTTGAAACAAGGAAGTGGCATGATCTAAGTTATATGTTAGAAAGGTCCCTGAGGGTGTGGGATCTATTTTAGAAGATGGATACAGTAATCCTTAGCTAAGAAAGGCCTTGTCTTGGGTCACAGTGCTCTCTTCATAACTACTACATCTTGGTTCTGTATGTCCCACTCCAGGGAAATTTCATAAGGAATTTATTGCTAGGGTATCTGGCAAATGAGGATTCATGGTGGTCCCTCATGGTAAATTATGTTATTTCACTCTAGCTCTAGCAGAAACAAAGGCTATTTGCTAGCAACATATTAAAAAATGGCATCCTCATATATAAAGAGTTGTGAGGAATAAAGAAGAGAAACATGCAACATGGATGCCACTTTGAACACACATAAGACATAGGTGGTGAATCATAAAACAAAGATTCACATGAGAAAGTGTTTAGTCACCCTAGGATTCTCCCCATTCTAATATTCAACACAGAGGTCTGATAATATTGATATTAAATCCTGTGAGGGTGCAAGGCAATGGCACTCACATCTGTTGCTGGAATAAGTACCATCTTTCTGGAAGGCAGAATGGCAAGTTGTGTTGAAAGCCTTTGATGGATAATAATTATAATGACTCACCTTTGTCGAGTGACAAATCAATTTCATTATGTTTTTTCCCACTAGAGCAGAAACTCCCCTAAGGCAGGCATTTTTGTCTGTTTTGTTCATTGCTGAGTCCCTGATGCCTAGAACAGCACCTCGCTCTAATTTAGATACCCAGCATCATCTCATCTACTCATTTTTCTGTACACTGCCTTTGCGAACTACTGAGCTAGATTAAGAGGGTAGTTTTTTGTGGACATCTAAGCATCCGCCTCATTAGGTCTTTAAGATGACCCTCATAATCTGAGCAGTAAGTGGAGAATTCTCAGGGGCTCCTGCTGACCCATGGGTTAATGGATGTGCTTGTAGTTATGAGGGTTAAATGAGATGATTTCTGATACTGAGTCCTTAGGCTATGCCAGGCACTGTTCGAAGAGCTTTTCAAAACTCAACTCAAGTACTTAGCAGTAAAGCTATGAGGCAGATGCTAGTATCAGGTCCATCTTACAGATGAGAAAACTGGGTCCCCAGCATGAAAGTAGCCCCTTAGCTAGGGCCTGGCACATAGTAGGTACTCAGGTTTAGTAGAACCTAAATCTTGCTCAGTCAGTTCCATGAATATCTGTTCCTGTCTCCCCAGGGAGTATTTTCTTGGGGACCGTATGACAGACTCTGGGTACCAGTATATTCTCTATAAATATTTCAGTTCTCGAATTCCTTGGGTGACTCAATGCACAGCTTCCAGGGAAGGCGAAGGGAGAGGGTAGGGCAGGTTCCTGTGAGTATGGAGACACAAGACAAATACAGTCACCCTTCCTCCCCAGACACACACAAAGACACATGTAAATATACACTCTGAGACACACACAGTTCAAAACAGACACACATAGCTCTGGCTGGTGTGGCTCAGTGGATTGAGCATCAGCCTGTGAACTGAAAGGTCACAGGTTCAATTCCCAGTCAGGGCGCATGTCTGGGTTGTGGGTCAGGTCCCCAGTTGGGGACATGCAACTGCTTGACATCTCTCTCTCACACTGATGTTTCTTTCCCTCTCTTTCTCTCTCCTTTCCCCACTCTCTTCAAGTAAAGAAATTAAATCTTAGGAAAAAATCAACAGGCACACACAGACCAATGCAAACACAGCCTAAAACAAGCTTAGATATGCACATGAAACATGCACACATAACCCAGGGGTTTGGCCTGGGATGGTCAGGTCAGGGAGCCTCCCCATGCTCCAGCCTCTACCTCTGTCCCTCCTACCAGGGCCCAGGGCCTAGGGCCTCCTGTTAAGGCAGTGATGGCCTAGGGCCCCAGAAAGTACTGAGCAGGGATGGCTGCAACAGTGTGGCTCTTGGGCGCCACCTGGTGGGCACAGGGGCCAGGGGGCATGGCAGTTCAGCTCAACATCTCTGTGGGTGTCTGGGTCCCTCTGTGTACGTCTGCAGACTAGACTGCTTAGGTCTCTATTTTCATCTGTGTGTCTCTCTCCCTCTGTGTCTGTCTCTTGTCTCCCATCTCTCTCATCTTTTTAAATTTTTTCTTGTTTGCGTCCCTTTCCCTGCAGCTCTGTCTCTTCTCTGGATCTCCATCTTTTTTCTTTCTGTGCCCCCATGCCTCTCCCCACCTCTGGAGCCCAAGGCCTCTTCCATAACTGAGCCAGGTGCCCTCAATCACCCCTCCCTGTGTACCCCTCTTATTAGCTGCATCCTCTGTGCCATCTCCGATGGCATCATCCAGGTACTTCCTGCCCACACATGGGCTGTCGCTATGACTCGCTATGACTCAGTCCAGGTGGCGCATGATGACCAACCTCATCAGCTCTGCCTGCCAGCCACATCCATCTCCTATGTTCTGGTCTTTGGGGAGGGGACCTCACGCTTTGGAGGAACACGTGGTCGCCCTGCTCTGCCTTTGTCCAAAGAGAACCTGGCCAGGAGCCCACCGTGGCTTACCTCTTTCCCAGGGTTGGCTGCTGGTGGCTCCCTGAGGGTGGCAAGTGCTGATTA
Source organism: Mormoops blainvillei (assembly GCA_004026545.1). Lineage (NCBI taxonomy): Eukaryota > Metazoa > Chordata > Mammalia > Chiroptera > Mormoopidae > Mormoops > Mormoops blainvillei. The sequence goes on along the minus strand of PVJD01007967.1, from coordinate 28,032 downwards.
CATGTGGGGAGGGGTTGTAGGGACTGTGAGGATTTGGACCCATAAGCAAGGAAGTCCCGAGAGAGAAAGAAAGAGAGCGAGCGAGAGTGTGCGAGCAAGTGACAGTCACCCTTGAACCTTGCTAGGAAGGCAGGGATCTCCTCTCAATTAACAACCCACCATGCCTGGCTGGATAGCTCAGGTAGGTTAGAGCATCATCCTGATACCCCAAAGTTGTGAATTTGATCCCTGGTCAGGGCACATACAAGAATCAGCCAAACTGATGTCTGTCTGTCTTGTCTGTCCCCTTCCTGTTTAAAAAAACAAACAAAAACCACCCCCATCACCTGCTGGCTGGTGACCTGAAACCTGATTGCCCAGGCCCTGGGGGCCACTTTGCTTGACCCCATGACTCCCCTACCTCTGCTTGCCCAGTTCCTCTGAGGTGCTGCACTGTTTCCTCCCTGGGGGCTACCGTGCGCTCTGTTCCCTCTTCCAGAACTCCTTTCCTCCAGGAAGCCAGTTTTACTTCACTTCCTCCTTGAAATCACCCATTGAGCTCTAAAGAGCAGGTCTGTCTCAGTTATGGTTGTGGCTGTGTTCCCGGCACAGAGCCTGGCACACAGGAGTGCCCAAGGGACTGCTGAATGAGCCAGGAAAGGCTCCGATCTTCGCTCTTGCCTTGCTGGGGTTAGGAGGGGTCTTCACCAAATGGGTTTCCTCCGTCTCTGAGCCCCGTTTTTCCAGTGACAGGGATAAAGGGACATTTTCTGGGCTGCTTGTGAAATCTACCCTGCTGGGTCTCATTTCAGTTGAGTCTGTAAATATTTGGTCTGCTGAGGCTGGCAGCATCTACACAGGAGAAGCTTCAATGCCTTTTATGAGCCTCCCCGTGGGGCCTAACGTGAGGTTTCTGTGGCTGGGTAAGTGGGGCGCCCTGGCAGTTTAACAGCGGGTTGGCACGGGGTGGCTAAGACTGTAGGACTGGAAAAAGTAGCGAGACACCATCAGTGGCTCCTAGCACTTAACCCCACAGTGTGAAGCATTCAAGAAGCCAAACCTAGTCCTCTGGTTTTAAAAATTGCTAATGAAACATCATAGATTTCAGCCATGATGGACACGGATGCCAAGTGGACCTCTTCGCCAGATCCAAAGGCCACACTGAATCCTTAGAGGGAGGGTTTTTTGGCAATGAGGCAGAAAGCCTAATTTAGAGCTGGCTTTTCTAGAAGAGTTAACAGCAACTACAACCATTTGCTAAGCACCGACTACCTGCAGGTATACTTTAAAAGCATCACTTTACATCCTTGGAATCGCCTTGCCCATTTTACAAGAAAACTTGGGTTCAGTCATCCAGGTGATGAAGGGCAGAGCTGGGACTGGAACTCTCCCACCTAGCTTGGTCTCAAGTCACCCAACCCTCAGGGAGGTCTCCCCAACAAGGCCACCATCCCAGCGCTTCTCAGTCCTCAGGATCCCAGAAGTGGTTGGAGGTAGGGTCTGAAACAAACCAGCAGGTCTGAGTCGGAGCCTGGGAACCTGCATGTTAAAGTAGCACCTCCCTCCCTCCACCCTCAGCTAACTCTTGCTAGATGTAGTCTTCAGTCCTTTCTCAGTAATGGCTGCCTTACTACAGCATGTATACAAATGTGTGTAGTGTTTCCTCTGAGTCTCAGAGATTGTCTGCCACCAGGTGTTTACTGAAGACGCCAGAAGATGCAGGTGGCTCAATCCCTTTAAACTAGAGGAATTTTCTACCAGGCCTCAAAAGACCGAATACGCCACACAAAAGGATGAAGCAACCCGAAACCTCGAAAATACAGTATTATGTGTTTCCTTTCTCCTCTTCATAAATTCGGTAAGCATTTACTCTGTGTCTACTACATTCCAGGTGTATTGGTCATGTCGTTATTTTCTGGTTTTTGATGCTTTGACATCTGGGCCTCATCCTGGTCCACCATCCTGGATGATGTGACCACGGTAGGGGTGGTCTTATTTACAGAGAAGATCCCGCCCCTCCACCTGCAAGCCAGTTAAAAGGCAGCCCATCCCCGCTGACTTTGTGACTGTTTTTTTAAAAATCTAAAGCCCTTTTTACAATGTTGCATTTGAAATTTTTTGACTAAAAAGTAACATATGCAATATAAGCCTGGCAATCATTATGCAGGCGTGGGAATTCCTACAAAGTGAGAAAATTTAACCTAGGAGCTGTTTTGAAATGTAATGAAATCTTTATGAATACAAAATTTAGCAGCTGATGAAGTTGACACATTTTTGTAGATGTGAAGACATTTGATAAGGTATTAATTCTGATTTTACAGTCGGGTTTTTCTTTTTTCTTTTTTTCTTTTACTTGTGGAGCCAATAAATTCTTCCCTCCTCCTTGCTAAGCCTCACATTTTACAAATCTCCTGTAAAACACGAGCACCCTAGGCCCTGTTCCTGCAGAGCCTCCCAGTGCCTGTCAACATTTATTAAGCACATACTGTATACCTGGAGCAATTCTGAGCTTTATATTAACTAATTTAATCACAGCAAAGGACCTCTATGGTAAATACTGTTATTATTCCTTTCTTCCAGTTAAAGAAGCTGAAGCAGAGAAAAACTAGTAACTCCCAGTGGGCAAACAGGTGGGTTAATTCCAAGCTGTCTGGTCCCTGGGCCTGCCTTCCCAGCTTATACCCCAGTGGTTCTCACTCCTGCTTAACGGGGCCCCCTACCTTTATTTTTTGGTTTTTCAGGCCTCCTAACTTAAAAATTATTTTTAAATTGTGATCAAATACACATGAAATGTAACCACTTTTAAGTGCACACCGTAGTGGCATTAAGCACATTCACACTGTCATGCGGCCACCCCCACCATCTGTCTCCAGAACTTTCTCATTTTCCCAAACTGAAACGCTGTCCCCATTAAATATTACCTCCCCATCCTCCAGCTCCCTGGCACCCACCATCTACTTTTTGTCTTTATAGATCTGACTCCTCCAGGGACCTAATATATAAGTAGAATCATACAGTATTTGTCCATCTGTGACTGGCTTACTTCACTGAGCGTGTCCTTAAAGTGCATCCACATTGTAGCAGGTGTCAAGAGTGTCTTTCCTTTTCAAGGTTGAATAATATTCCATTGTCTGGATGAATATATGTCCACTAGGATCGCTATTATAAAATAACAAACAAAAACAGATAACAAGTGTTGGCCAGAATGTGGAGAAATTAGCATGCTTGTGCATGGCTGGTGGGAACAAGAAATGGTGCGGCTGCTGGGGGGAAACGGTTGCGTGGTTCCTCAAAAATTAAACACAGATTTGCCATATGACCCAGCAATTCCATTCCTAGGTATCTACCCAGGAGAAAGGCAAACACATATACCTTCTTCAAGGCAGCATTACTCACAGGAGCAAAAAGGTGGAAACAACCTGAGTGTCCATTTGCAGCCCCTTTTATAACACATATTTTGTTCCACCTCCCTCTTCTCTCCTGAAATAAAAATCAGAGCGAATATAAACTATACACAACTTAAAGAAAAGCCCAATCAATATGTTGCCTTATCAAAAACTGAAAAGAATGTTCAGTACTGTCTGACTCAACCTGTAAGTGAACGCAGTGGTGAGTACCTACCTACTGAGATGGTGCCAATCAGACAGAATCAGCCAGGAGGCACTGAGACCTAGCAGCACTGCTCACAGAAACGGTGAGCAGTTGTAAGGTTCTGGACTGAATGTTGAGCAATCCTTTCAATTTGCCCAGAAATTGCATCCCTAGAAAAATCTGTGTGTATAAAAACTGTGGAGAGTACTATTAGGGGGTGAATTGTGTCTCCTCCAATTCATATGTTGAGGCCCTGGGCCCCAGGACCTCAGAGTGTGGTCCCATTTAGAGATAAGGCCATTATATAGGTAACATGAATTCATTAGGGTGACCCTAATCCAGTATGGCTATGTTCTTATAAAAGGGGTAAATTTGGGAACAGACAAATAGAGAGGCTGGGTGAAGGAAGCAGAGAACAAGCCAAGAACACCAAAGACTGCCAGTGACCACCAGAAGCTGGGAGAGAGGACTATGACAGATCTTCCCTCATGGCCTCAGGTGGAACCAGCCCTGCTGACTCCTTAATCTTGAACTTCTGGCCTCCATAACTGGGAAAGAATAAAGTTATTTCAAACCACCTAGTTTGCAGTACTGTGTTACGGCCGCCCTAGCAAATGAATGTGTTTTGTGTCTCCATATTAAGACAGAGCTGGGTTTCAGGCCCAGCTAATGAGGAAGGGGCTGTTGTCACCTCTAGGGGCTCTCCAGGGGGCCTAGCCTGCACTGTTTCCCAAGGTTCCCTCAAGCAGCTTGGTGGTGGCACTTCAGGATGCCACTCCTGCCTACCAGATTATAGCTGCCCCACTGCAGCTATGTGACATCTGAAAACTGGTCTCACCCACTATCCCAGGCTGAGCCTGGCTTTTCTCCCCCCAAATGGGGAAACCCAGACCCCAAGTTCTAGACTCTATAGCTTGCAGAAAGGAGATAGTCCTCTGTGCAGAAGGCAATATACCACGCTGGCCCCTGTATGCAACATGGAGTCAATGTCCTGTCAACCTGTCATTGGAAAACGACTCTACAAGCCCCCGTGGCGGAGGAAGCACACCAAGTGTTTATTTGCAGCAATTCAAACAGGCAGGACACAGAGGGCCAGAACTGAGCTGGCTTTAATGCTGGGGAGGATTTTCAGATTGCTCTTTTAAAACTAAACAGCCCAGCAGGAACACAGGGTACTCAGGGAGAACTGGCAATTGTTTAGGGGCCTGTGGGGTGGCTGTCCTATTTACCAAGGGTAAGGAATTGAGGTTCCCAGCAAGTAGCATGGTGGATTAACTCTTGCCATACCAGACCAGGGCCGGGAGTGGTGGGAAGTGAGCCCTCTGTTCTGTCTCCAAGCTCCAGCACAGATCCATCACCCCACCTGTGGCCATTAGGCCTCCCACTCAAGGGGAGACAGACTTGGCCTCTTGTTGCCCCATTCCCTGCCAACAGCTCTGCTTGGGCGGCTGCTCTTCTCCCAGGGGAAGAGAAGCACCTCACTGTGGGGTCACACTGGAGGGGCCTTATTTGAGGGCCAGGTGCCTTGTTCTGGTCAGCCAGGTGTCTTGTTCAATAGTCTTTAATGAAGAAAACTGGAATCATTGCTATTACAAAAGAGGAGGCTTCTCATGTGAATCTGCACTTCCAGAAAAATGGTTGGATTGGGTATCCCGAGCCTGTGTCAAGCAGGGACTGCCCTTTTAGCAGGGCTAGTGTGCTCTGGGGGGGCCAAGGCAATTACTAAGTAGTGCAGGGCATGCCACACATGCCCACCCCTTAGCCATGCCCCCAAACTGCGCACCATTGCTGGATGCTGCCCCAGGCGCTCCAGCACAAGGGGTGAAGTGACTGGCTGGGCTCTGGATTGCACACACTCCTCTCCTCAAGAAAGAATTCTGAATTTCCATCCCAACTCTGCCACCTACAAACTCTACGACCTTGGGCATCTGATCTAACCCCCAGCACCAGGTTCCTTATCTCTTAGGGAAATAATACCCCACTCCATTGACAGAAGAATTCAGTACGAGCCAGCAGCCACCACCTGAGTGCACAATGGTGCTGCTATAGGTCATTACTCTTCTCTGTAATCATCACAACACACACGCACCGGAGTGCGAATCATAAACTTTTATTAATGGAAAATGGAATGCCTCGTTACAGAAACCTTGTCTCAAAAATGGCAGAACAAGAACACGCTTATTTAAAAAAAAAAGTGAGTTCACGTATTACCGAGCTACAACATGGTGGCAGGATTTGTTTTTGTTTCTTAAAAGATTCTGTAAGTTCAAGGTAACTGGCTAAGAGATTCAACAGTGCGTCTGCCTACCTGAACACGCGAAGGAAGTAGGGTTTAGTAGCGGCGAGTGAAGTGGGAGCATGGGTGGGGGTGGGGGTGCGGGACTCTGCTGCCCCGGTCCTGGCCGGCCAGTCCTCCACCTTCCAGTCCTCACCGGGTACCACATGGCCCTGGGAATGCCCACCGTGTGCAAAGTCGCCTCACCTAGGAACAAAGGCACACATTTGTCCCCCTGCAGTGCTTTACATTTTCACCGTTATGTGGCATAATACACAGCCCTGCAGCCTCTATTTAGAGCCTGCGTGGCTTTTTCCAGGTGGGAAACATCCTAATCAGAGACTACATCTCGGGTCATTGGAGGGTGTTACTTGCATAAGTTGCCAAGAGCTGTTTTTGGGGTTTGTTTTTAAAACATTAAACCGAGCGAGTTCATCAAACATACAAAACAGGGAGAGGAAGTGAGGAGCAGGAACAAATCAATTTTATCCATGGACAAAACTTACCCTGACATGCCACCCCGATTGGCCATGTGCCCTGGCCCTGAGGGTCCAGACAGGCCCCTTTCACCACCTGGAAGAGAAGAAAGATTCTGCAAACACTGCCCTCTTGGAATGCTCTGGAAATGCTGGGGGAAGCTGGCCTGTGGAGCGTTCTGGGATTAGACACCCCTCCCAGAGAGCCCCCCACCCTCACTCACGGGCAGGCATTAGCTCATACCTAGCCACCTGGCGTGCTCCCGGCCTGCTGTGCCTGCATCTACCATGCCCGGCCAGGCACGCTCCTGGTGCTCTTCTAGCCTCTGACTGTGCTCCGTCCAGTCACGTCCACCCCTTTACCAAGAAAAAAAAAAAAGGGCAGATATACCACAGTCCCAGTATGCCTCTAGGGAAGGCTGTGGCAGAGCTCATCATGCCCAGTACCAATGGTTTCTGGGGGAAGTGGGTGAGGATGGGAACAGACACTTCTCCAAAGGTACACGCATGGCCACTAAGCACATGAGAAGGTGTTTAGCACCAGTAACATCATAACCTCATGAGTGAGACATGTGAGATCCTCCCACCCCTACCACGGCTCTTATCAGAAAGAGAATAACAAGTACTGGTGAGGATGTGGAGAAACTGGAATCCTTATCCATGGTTAGTGGGAACTGAAAATGGAGCAACCGCGGAAGGCGAAACAGCAGCGGCTCCTTAAAAGGTGAACTTACACAGGGACCACGGGAGCCAGCAATGCCACTCCTTGGTGTCTAGAGAAAGGAGCGTACATTCACACAAAAACGTGTACATGGATGTTCTTAGAAGCATGATTCATAGTAGCCCCACAAGTGGAAACAGCCCAAGCGTTCGTCCATCAACTCATAAATGGATACACAGACATGGTCTATCCACAGGGGAACATTACATGACCATGAAAAAGAGAGAAGGGCCTTCACTTGCAACAACGTGAATAAAACTTGAAATGATGATGCTTGGTTGAGAGAAGCCAGGCACAAAGGCCACACAGTGTGTGATTCCATTTATGTGAAACGTCCAGAAAAGCACATCCAGAGAAATAGGAAGTAGGCTAGCTGCTGCCAGGGGCTGCAGGAGGGGGACAGGGAGCAACTGCTGAAGGGGACAGGGCTTCTTTTTGGAGTGATGAAGATGTTCTAAAATTGACTGTGGTGATGGTTGCACACCTGTTATGAATATACTGAAAGCCATCAAATTGTGCACTTTAAAAATGGGTGAACTATGTCTCAAAAAAGCTGTTTAAAAAAGAAAAATGTTTCAGATAAACTCTGGGAGATTAAAATCCAAACATGGTTCCGGAGTGTGGGCACCAGCAGTCAGCAGAGCTGTCTAGGAAAGCTTCCTTGACCCAGGCTGAGCCTAGGATAATGAGTGCACTAGCCACTGGGATGACTGACGCTCGAGAGGCAAGGACTAGGAACCCACCGGAGCCCCGACACCTGCCTGCAACGACAAATACAATACTGCTCCCCAAAAGTGAAACCCGAAAGCTACTAATGTCTACCAGCAGGTGACAGCCACCCAATCATGCAGTGATGCTGCTCAGGGCCATCTCTCGAGTTCTCCCATTTACGCCTCCCACAGGTACTTAAGGAAAATGGTTTAAATGTTAAAGGGCCAAGTGCGAAGTAGGTCACTCAGGAAAGCACACTTTGCATTAATCTATCATACTGGCACCACAATCTTTGCCAAACACCTGAAACCCCAAGAGAAATAAGGTAGAACCTTCTGGTATCCATGACGCCGACCTTCAAAATGCCTAAAGACAACTTCGTGTGCACGCACACATGTGTATGTGGCAGTTGGGGCTTAAGCTTTTCTACTGTCCAGGGAGACAAATTTAAGAAAGGCTTCAGGGATGTCTCCTTCATCAGACAGGGGCCTTGTGATGGAGATGTTCATACCTGGGGTGACACAAGCGACCTGGCAAGGGACACACAACCAGTTCACTTTCAGAGGGGCAGGCCTCTGGCCAGGGGAAGATGCCCACTCCTGTTGCTGTGCACCCACTAACCTGGGTGGAGGTGGTGGCCCCCGGCCCTCATTCATCCTCTTGTCTGAGCCGTAGCCCCCCCAGCCATCTCGAGAGTCCCGGCTGTGTCGCTCTGGCGGTCCCCCATGGCCATGGCGGTCATCTGAGTAGTGCTGGAAGGCAGAAGAGGTACAGGGTGACTCTAGCCACATGACTCTCTACAGGCCTGCATAGGTTCTCCTTTTGGAAGGCTTGTCAACCTGTACACAGTGCTGAGGTGGGCCAGCGTGTGGCGCAGTACCTTGGGCCACTCAGAGCGGACTTGCCCAAGCCCCTTCTGAATCTCACTTTGCTGCATGCTCTGTTTGCGACCCTGACATCACAGGGTTTCCTGGTAGAGCCCTTTATTTCCTTGAGAACTGAGTGCCCTTAAAGCTCCATCCCTGGTGCCACACAAAGTGCCTGCGCAAGCCTCTCTTGCCCTGTGCGTGCGAAGAGCCAAGCTTTATGACAATCGATGCCTCCTCTGAAGGGTCCACTGAGAAAAGTCACTTAAGAGTCTTCCCTGAAGAACTGGGATCATCCTCCTTGCTGGTGACAGGAGGCCCTCCCTTCCTCCTTAGCCATCAACCTACAAGAGGTGGCCATCAATCTACAGAGGTGGCAAGCATGGCTCCTCAGAAGCTGACACTGGAAGCAAATGCTAAAGAAAGGAACTTCAGTACCTTGGCCAGCCGGTTCTGCACTCAGAAACCTAGCATACCTGGGTAGTAACAGCGCTGTTCTCAGAAAACACACCCCTATTTTATAAACCACGATTCTGATGCCTTTCCCCCATCTTTCTCATGGCAGGTTCCCCTCTTCTCAGAGCAGACAGCTCATGTACCCTTCACCAGATGTCCACAGATTAGAGACACCAGTACCTCCCCCAGCACCTGAAACAGAGGGACTCCCCTGAAATACGGTCTAGATAGCCCCCGAACAGGCCGCTAACCCCATTTTGGGTACTGCGGGGCATCTCACAGGCCCGAAACTCAAGAGGCAGTCTAAGCAAGCAGGTGATAAGAGATACGTCCAGTTTCTGCTGGACAACATGAGGCAAGAACAAGCCCTACTCATCTGAACATAGACTGCACTCACCAGAAAACAGGCAATTCTGTGAGTTTCTACTCGCTGGCCAGAATGCTGTGTCCAAGCTCCCCCGCCCACCCAGACACAGAGCAGGCACCCAGTGTCTGGGTGTTACTCACCTGTCCATCTCGCTCTCCCATCACTGACCTTGAGCCTTCCCTCCTGAAAAAGGGAAATATCTCATTCCAATGGCAGCTAATGGTATCATACAACATTTCTGAAGGCCCTAACTAAGAGTTCCATGATTGTGGAACTTGTTCTATTTCCCCATGTAAGGACTGCCTGATTAAAAAACAAACAAACAAACAAACAAACTGGCTCCATCTTTCCCTGGGGGTAGGAGTGAAGTCGGTTCTTCAGGTGGGAATAAGAATTTTAATGAAATTCCTTGGAGGGAGAGGTCACAGAAGCAGAGATGCCTGAATGAAGCCATGCCTCATTTACCTGTGGCATGGTGACAATAGCCAGGATAACAGGGAAGCCGAACATCTGGTTTGACCCAATGCATGTACTCACGCCAAACCTCAAACCAACTCCAGCCACAATGAATTAAATGAGCGCCTTCTCTGCCACCTTCTCCCTGCTCTCTCTTCCCTACAGAGAGCTAGTGAACAGTGAAAGGGCTCCAGGATTCACAGCCTGGGGGAACCCAATGAGATTTCTTCCCAAGAGAGAACTCTTCAACTAGAAAAGTGAGGGCTATTTTTCTACTCAAGTAGATATAATCCTCATCAAACAAGGACACTGGCAAAGAAAAAAAAGGACACTGGCTAAAAATCCCACCCCGACCTTCAAAACACAAAGAATGCCCCATAAGAACGGTTCCACATTCTCTGGTAAGTCCTCTCTGTAGTTCTCTAGTAGAGAAACCCCACAGACATGGGCTCCTGCCCACTCCTCGTTGGCCACCTCAGGCAGGTCATAACCCTTTTAAAAACTGTTTCCTCATGTATAGGGTGGGGCAAAAGTAGGTTTACAGTCATGAATACACAAAACACAGTTTATTCTTATTATAATTTCCTGTATTTTTTTCCATATGAACAACTGTAAACCTACTTTTGCCTCACCCTATATATTAACAAAGCCCTGTGATTCCAACGGGGCTCGTGCCGAGGGGAAGGACAGGGAGGACACCCCATGGAGGTATGAAACCCAGAGCCTGGGCAATCTTCAAGAGGGCTGAGTGTTGGGGGTACCAAGGATTAGGTCCTGCCTAGGGTCCCATCTGTCCTATTTATGCAAAGGACGGTGCATGAACTGAGCTCCAGAGGGCCTTCCTGCCAGACAAATCGCAGATGCTGTGACTGTGGATTCCAACACCTTGCTAAAGGCCTATGTTTCTAAATCCCATGTGTGCAGTTGGTCAAAGTCTACCCACTAGGACTCTCACAAGTAAATCAGACATTAAGAGAACAGATAGAGACCTGTCCCTGCTGCAGGAAGGGGTTGGGACACTGACCTGTCAACCGTGTGGTCCTGGTATTGGCCTCGGTCTCGATGGTCAAAGTCATGGAAGCGGTGATCATACCGAGGGAAGTATGGGCGGTACCTGTCCTCTAGAGCCACACGTTTTCCTTCCAGCCAATAGGCATCATCTCGCCTATTGTAAAAAGGATGCAAATTTCATTTATGAAAAAGGAGAAGGGGAAAAAAGGTAGGGAGTGGAGCTCTCTCTCCAGACTCAGTATCATTTAAAATGTCCTGCAGGGTTAATCTCTAAACATTCAATCATTATCGCTTTGATTTGATAAATTAATATCCCCCAAACTGCCAAGAGGCATATGGGTATTCTCATCCGACAATCCTGAAAAACGGACTGCTGTGAGCTAATTGTGTCATGAGGCTGTTAATACCTTGATCCCTGCCTGAGCTCAAATGCAAGTGAAATAAAATATCTGATTCTTCAGGACTGGTATTCCAAGGTGTCAGGTTTTCACCTTCCCATCTTCAATGAGAACCTGAACTTCCCTCTGAGATTTTTACAAGAAGCAAAGGGAATTAGATCACGTGATGGTGCACTACATATAGCTCAGGACAGCATCCAATTATCTTCTTCCTGATTTTTACCAGAAAACTAGGCTCATGGGTGCTGGGGCGATGGGTGACTGTCAGCTGAACAGCTCAGAGAAGCTAGAGACCAATAAACCTACTTTTTAAATGGAAGGCAATGTCCTTTCCCACAGTGCTGACTCTGTGCCTCTCTGCCCACAAGAACATGAGATGGAGTGGCTGCCGTGGCCAATGCAGGCCTAATGCAGGCTTGGTCATCTCCTGTGACAGCACTTTGGAGGGCAGTTATGCTCCGCCAGGAATCACAGTGCGAATAATGGCACAGCCTAAGCGAAAGCATCACAAACCCTTTAGCAGTAGAACTATCAAGATTCTTCAAGTAATTCAGTTGGGGAAAAACATAGCCATGACATCGTGACATTAAACTATACACACTTGAGGTGGTGGTGGTGGATGCAGCAATGAATTTTGGAAAGGCGTCCAGGTTCCTCATTAAATAGGCCCAACTCTCCACTCTGAGATGGACAGGAGCAGAAGCAGCTACTAGAATGGGTGGAGAGGCACCACATCTGGGGTATAAGTGGGCCTAATCCTTACCTCCCATCATCATGGGGCCTCCGGAGCCCCTGCCTCCGTTCTTGCTCATAGCGTAGCTGTTCCTGCTGTCGCCGCAGCTCCTCCCGCTCGCGGTGTATGCGCTCCTGTTCCTTCCGGCGCTCACGTTCTACACGCATGCGCTCCCTCTCCAGCCGCTCCCGCTCCATGCGCTCGCGCTCCAAGAGGTGACGCTGGCACTCAAGCTCCAGGCGCTCCCGTTGCAGCCGTGCCTTCTCCTTCCAGGCCTCCAGGCGCTGCTCCCGCTCCCGCTGCTCCCGCTCTCTGTGGTGCACAGCAAGGCCACTCTGACCTCCTGCTGTGGAGGTCTCTGGCCATCAAGGCCATACCTCTGGCTGGCCCGTTCTGAGTTGCTCAAATGCCCAATGGCTTGGGCCCCAGGCTACAAGGTGGCAGGTGCTCACCCACTCCCACTAAGTGGCTTGGATTAGGCAGAAGCCCCTATTTCCAAACTTTCCCTTTCTCAAAAGAGCAAAGCCAGAGGTCAGCTGGCAGGGAGCAGGTGGCAGCAAGGAGACACAGAGCCGCAGGTCCAGGCCAGGAGGACTTGGCTCAAAGGCCCCCAAATGAAGCCACATTCCAGAAAGGGGGAGAAAAGCAAAAGCAAAGGGCAACTACTGTGTGTACAGAGAAAACAATTAGGAAACAGTATAGTAGCTTTCCCTGAGTGAAGAGTATTCTGTTGCAGGTTAATGCTGTACAATGAGCCATCTCTTTTTCACATCTTCCCTCTAAAAAGGCTATAATTTTAAATGAGTGTCATTTTGAACAGACGTGGGATGGTGGGACAGGAGATGGTTGGCAGGCTGACTGTATGCTGGCCTGGCACTGGCAACTGAGGCCAAAGTCTCATGTCCTCGATCACTGCACACCAGAAGCTGAGCAGAGACTGGGACCACCCCTCCCTGCGTCTGAGAGGAAACGCTGTCGCTCCTCGCACACTCCACTGGTGTCTGGAAAGGCTCCAAACCAAGTGTGTGCCAGTCGGAAGCAAAAGACCTCCAAACAGGATCAAAAGCTTCTCAATGTGCTTTTATTTTCCAGAGATACATGCAGGGGCTGAAATCACACGACTTTAGAGAAAAGCAAATGCAGCCTAACTTAAGAAGTTTCTTTGTGATCTGCTTTAGCTCAAGGAAGTTCCCCAAACAACATGATGTAAAGCTTTTGTTTCATGGAACCTTGGAAGGAAATAACAAGTGGCTCTAGATGTCCTCACATGAAATGGCAAAACTCAAAAGTGGAAATGACAGGCTTACTTCAATAAACTTTCTTAACAGAAGGTGAGAAGGGCAAAGAACGTCACTGTGTAACCACTGCTGCCTAAAAAGGCCACAAAATGCAGACACCCCAGAGGTGAAGAGGCTTCTCCTGCGATAACATTTCCAATAAAGCCGCCACATTCCTCGGCTGCCATTTTTTCTTACTTATGTAGAAGGTTTCCAGAAGGAAGACTGAGGCCTCGACACTTGGAACCTTTCCATCAAAGCTGCCCCTGGGTGAGCTTGCTCCATGGGCCAGGGTCCAACTTCAGCCAGAGGAAACATTCAGCAGAAATAGGCTTTTGGTGAAAGTCATGCTATCCATGACTGGTCTTTTGTCCCCAGGGGAAATGCACAAGGTGGCCCGCAAGCCTAGGCCACACAGGACACTCGGCTGGGGAGAAAGGATGACAGTCCCCAGAGAACAGCCACCTGGCAGCCTGGTTCAGCCCCACTCACCTCCGCCTCTCTGACTCTCGGATTTCCCGCTCCCACTGCCTCTGGCGCTCTCGCTCCCTTTGCTCTTTGATTTTGTCAAAGGACAAGATGTCTCTCTTCTCTTTGCTTTCCGATTTGCGATCCTGACTCTTGGAGCTCTGTTTACCAAAATTGGTTTATTAATGTTAGAAAAATTGATTATAATAAATGCACAATGAAAGTTAAATATGCAGGCCTTGGCTGGGTATCTCGGTTGGTTAGAGCATTGTCCCGATGCTCCAAGGTTGTGGGTTCGATCTCTAGTCAGGGCACATACAAGAAACCAATGAATGCATAAATAAGTGGGACAACAAACTGATGTTTCTCTTGCTCTCTCTAAAATCAGTAAGTAAAAATTTAAAAATAAAAGTTAAATATACATATCTGGATTAAACTAAGATTTCTTCTGTCACACATGGGTTATATGGAGGCCCCAACATAGGTCACTTCACATACTGCTTACTCTACATATAGTCTGGCTTTTAAATATTGTAAACGAAGGACGTTAAGGGAAGAGAAAAGATGGGGTGAAACCTTAGGAAACGTAGAGTTTTTCTAGTGTAGTAAAGACACGGGGCACGTGTACTCAATGCCACATGGCCCCTTCATTCTCTGGGGGACAGCTGTCAAGCCAGCTGTTTGGACAGTTGGATAAAGGGATGCACCTTTCATTTCTCGAGTGCTCGATCAGGGCTCAGACAGACAGCCTTGAAACAGAACAAATCAAGATATTGTACTGTGAAGTGCACATCCAATAAAGTAAAAATGATTAATGGGTGACTTCCCTGCTGTTCTATTTCTGGGATAAGGTACGAAACACTGACTGCCAACTCCCATCTCTGAGGCTCTCAGACACTCAAAGTGGTCATGAATCAGTCTCCTAGGAAGCTTCCACACAGCTCAGAATCCAGGGCCTATGAACCACGAGCTGGCTCTCCAGGAAAGGGGTCTGGGAGACCACATTTTTAAAAAGCTGCTAGCTTAAGTTCTTAATTAACTTACATGGGGGATGGGTGTGTGGGAACCAATGAAAGACAAAGCAACCTGAAAGAAAGATGGGCGAAGGTTAGTACTAGATACTCTACTAAAAAAAAGTGGGGGTGGAGGAGGACATATAGAAAGGACAGATCTGCAACCCAAAACATCACAGGACGCTCTTCCCCTATGAGGTGTGCAGAATTGGAAGTGTGATCACACATACTGCAGGTTGGAGCAAGGAAGGACAGCCACCCCAAGCTCTGGGGTGAGGATGCAATCTAGTACAGAGGTCAGCACAGCACTGCAGTCCCCAAATGGACTCCCGGGTTAACAACCTGGTCTCACCACCTTCTGGCAGCCCAGCACAAGCTCCGAATCCCATCAATGTCAGCATCCTCTGTAACTTTCTGAAGGGCAGGTGATAACGTCTACCACGAAGAATGACACACACGCACCTCTGGACCTAGCTACTCCACTGGTTAGTGGTTACAAGTCTGTCAAGAGGAAGGCACAGGAAGGCTGCACCACAGCAGTTCCCAACAGGAACGTGTCCATCTACACAGGTGATTAAATGTCCTAGCCCCGCACACACGCTGCACACCAAAATCAACATCACTTTCCTGGCTTTGATATTGTGTTACAGTTACAGGAAATAAAACCACTGGGGAACCTGGGTGACAGACACACAAGACCTTAGTCCTATCTTTCACAACTTCCTATGTATCTACAATTATTTCAAAATTAAAATTGTTTAAAAATTAGAAAGAAATGTGTATCTCTGTATATAAAGCTCTACAAGACGTATTACATACAAAAGGTGTCCAAGAGCAAGTCGGAGAAGCCCCATTAGTGGTGGTGTTCCAGAGCATACATGGGTGTGCTGGGTGTGTCAACCATGAGAGGAAGTGCGAGAAGCCTACATGGAAGCAGAGGCTTCCATTTTGCTTGTGTTGTGCCTTCCTGTACTATCTGAGTGTCCTAATCACATGTACATTACTCGCTCTCTTTTTTTTTTTTAAACATCAGTTATCTGGGTGATGAGCTTATGGGTCTTTTTTGTATTCTTCCCTATATTTCTCTGTATTTTTGATTTTCACTTAGCCTATATGAAAAAATTATGGTATTAGCAACTGCTCTTTATAGACTCCAAATGTAATTTAAACTTTAAGCCTCAACAACACAAAGTGTTCTTAAATAAATCATAAAAAAGTGGCCCTGGCTGGTGTGGCTCAGTGGATTGAGTGCCGGCCTGTGAAGGGAAAGGTCACCAGTTTGATTCCCAGATTCCCAGTCTGGGTGCATGCCTGGGTTGCGGGCCGGGTCCCCAAGTGAGGGCATGCGAGAGGCAACCAATCAATGTATCTCTTATACATCAATGTTTCTCTCTAAAAATAAATAAATAAAAATTTTAAAAAGAAAAAAGTGTATGCACTGAAAACACACTCCTCTCATTAATGTATTAGCTGGAAACTTCATCTGGGATTCTCAGAGTGGAAAGAGCAAAATAAAGAAGCCCCCAGCTTTGTCCAGCTGTGTGCACAAGTTAACAGCAATGTACCTTGTTTTTTGATGACATGACAGTTTGAGAGTGGACTCCATTTTTCTTTTTGGTTTATTTAACAGAAAATCAACTAAAGAAAATAAACTGCTATTAGATTACCCAAACAGTAGAAGCTGCCTTCTGACTTGGAGAGCCTGGGTCTCACCCTTCCTGCTCCGTGGTGAGCTATCATTGGGAATCTGTTCTCCTAAAAGGTGGTACAGCCTGACAAAGAATCAGAGAAGGGTGAACACATTTCTGGAAAGCAAACATGGGAAAGTATTGTTCTGAAAAAAGTTCTAGAACGTAGTTTCATGTCTGTACATATAATCTAAAGAGTTAACAGTATGCCCCTGAGGACTTCAAAGAACTTAAAATTCCATTCTTTTTTAATTTTAATTTTTAAAAAACTTTATTGATTTGAGAGAGAGAGAAAAGGAGAGAGAGAAAAACATCAATCTGTTTTTCCACTCAGTTATGCTTTCATTAGTTGATTCTTGTATGTGCCCTAACCGGGGATCAAACCCACAACTTTGGCATACCCGAACAACGCTGTAACCAACTATGCAACCTGGTCAGGGTTGAACTCTTAAAATTTTAAAGGCCAAACAATGTTGTTTTCACAGTTCAAACCAAAGTAGTCAAAAATGGCTGAATTTGAGGTGGCAGAAGCAATACTTACTCTTTCTTTTGACCTGCTTGTGGTTTTCACACTAATGACAGGCTCTCCCTTTGATTTATCCATTATAACCGTCCGTTCCATTCCTCTGCTTCCTTCAGGAAAAAAAACACAGCAATCTGTGAAAACATGCTGACAACCTCATTTCCAGCAAGCGGCACATAAAAGCTGGCTGGGGGCTTTTGCCACTCCATCAAGTGACTAATCCTGACGCTGGAGCCTCTATGCCTCATCTCCGTCTTCATGACGATGTAAAAGAAGCACTACCAATACAGCCATACTAGGCAGGAAACAGCCGGCAGACCCAGACAGGTCTTTGCTCACCTGCAATCGTGGAGCTGTTACTTGCTCACATCTTACAACTTAAGTCTGAGTCAAAGTGCATTCTGTAACGTGTGCACAAACACATCCAACCTGCAGGTTTCCTTTTTCCCTCACACTCAATCCTAGTGGCTCCAGGATAACCAATTTCAATTTTTATTGCTCCCACACATTCTGGAATGCTCTGCAAAACTTAGGTTCTTGTGCTCTGAATCAGACACTGCTGGTTCTGAGGGAGTCCCTTCCCCACCCTGCCCCCAAGTAGGCTTCCCTCACTCGTCTTCAGCAATAGAAGGCTCCATATCTATTCTTCCTTTCCGTGACCTGACAAGCAGGCTCTAAATGCCGGAACACTCACTGATTTAAGAAAATCTGCAATACTTGAGGAACATATAAAAAACATGTTTCTCATGAGACTGCTGGCAAATTACCCCAATGATTAAGATCTAACTTGTAATGCACTGCACCAAATCCCAGTGCTCCAGATGGTCCGGTTTTATTTCTGGTTTTCTTTTTTGGAAGGGGATGGGGATGTGCCTTTTTTTGCCACAAAACATTCTGTGGTGCCTCATGCAAATCTAAAGGTGCAGAGGGCAAGGGATTTTTATAAAATGACATCAAAGGTGGCAAGCTCCAAGTGCAACTGCTTCACAGGGTACAAACGTTTTGAGGTCTTCCTTTTTTTTCGGGGGGGGGATGGTGTTTTTTCGGCTAGACCTGGCCTTAACATACATGCTGGAAAAATGGGATTACACACTTGCAGAGCTGCGCTGAATTAGTTATAAGAACTAGGACAACCTCCCCTCTGGAAAACCCCACAGTTTTCTGCTAAAGGTTCAGGAAAAACAAGAACCCAGTAAACTTAAATCACTGCCCAGAATACCCCCAGATTTCTGCTGTTATATAGAAACTCCTTCAGTCACCTCATCACCTGAGGCTCTGTTGCTTTAATGGCTTCCGATAAGCAGCAAAACTCGAGAAAGTCACCAAAAAGCTCGTTCTACATACTTGATCTATGACACCCACCAGCCCACCTTGACCAGCTCTTCCTAGTGAACACTTAAGACTCTAGTCACCTGATTTGGTGACTCTGGATCGATTTGTGGTTCCTGGTTTCAGCTCATCTTCATCTTTTTCTTCCTTTTTAATGTCTTCAGGCTTTTTACCCTCCTTTTTCTCAATCTTCTCTTCTTTCTTAATTACGGTTCTATGTAAAAACATGGTAACCAAACTTGAGTTCCTGAGACTCTAATGGGAGCAGTGTGCTCGCTGAGACTGCCACACAAAACAAACCAGCTAGGCAGCAAGTGGATGGGGAGAATTATTTGAAAACTGCCATAATAATCCCCTCTTCACCCACAGTCCCCATATTCCCAGTTATCTGCTACATCTTGAAATATGCAGGATAAAACTGGAGGCTCAATAGGATGTTTTTCCAAAATGCTAGATAGATAGACAGATAGATAGACAGACAGACAGACAGATAAATAAATATAAAAATATATATATGACAGACACGCAAGTAGACATGGTGAAGAATGTGAAAAACTATTTTAAATGGTTCATTTTGAAAGTGGAGTATTAAGTTTAGTTTTGTGGGAAAAAGTTTTATTTTTCCAAATGAGTACAGTTCCCACAGCATGAAGCAGTGAGCCACCCTGCCCACCAACACTCGGCACCTGGTAATTTTTCTGCATACTTTGAGGCGTTAAAATGCTGTTATATGCCAGCAAAAACGGCAGTTTTATTCTAAGCAGTGAAATAAATCATTGTTGCCATTTGAATTTGTCTTCCGTATTTCCTAATGCTGCTTGTCTCAGGCAATGAAATTCTAGTCATTAAATGCCCACCGTGCACCAAGGTCCAGGGCAGGAAAGCCAGGTCCTGCCTGGTTCTCTAACCAGCACTTATTGCCCTCTCTCCCAGTTCCCTCCTGAACTTTCATAGCATGGAACTGTCGCTTTTAAACTGATACTCATTTTAAGAACATTTTTCATTAAAAAAATTTAAAAATGTAAGTACATATTATAATCACTGATGGTATGTATCAAAATTGACAATTTTGAATGTTTTTAACATACTGGTTTCCCTTAAAAAAACAACAACAAACAAACACTGCCCTGGCTGGTGTGGGTTGGACGTCGTCCTGCAAACCAAAAGATTGCCAGTTCGATTCCCTGTCAAGGCACATGCCTGGGATGGAGGTCATATCCCTTGTTAGGGGCATGTGAGAAGCAACCCGTCAATGTTTCTCTCACACATAGATGTGTCTCTCTCTCTCTTTCTTCCTCACTTTCCCTCACTCTAAAAACAATAAATAAATTTTAAAAATACTATACATGCAATGAATGTCACGGATACACTTGTCCCATCCCCAAGACGACCACCACCCTTGGTGCCATAACTGTCAATCATTCCATTCATCTCCATTTCTAGAATCTTTACAGGCACTTTCACATAACCCCGATGATCTTTGGGGGTGTTTTACAACATTTCTGGAGACTGATGTAATGGGACGGTCCTCGATATATTGCTCTCTAGCGCTTTTCATCTCATGCTTTAAAGGTTGGTCTGTGTGGATATGCATGCGGATCTGTTTCCTTTCAATTGCTACAGGGCAGTCCACAGTAATTGACCATTTCCCTTCAGATGGGCTCAGGATTGCTCCCAGTGACTGCATGACTACAAATAAAGCCATGATGTGCCATCTCTGAATCACCTCTGAAGTGTCTCTTCCACTATTCTGGGGTGGTGCCTTCTCTTTCCAAGGAGGCCTGAAAACTGTCGTGACAGGAGACCGCTCCCTACGTGTTCTGTAGTCATATGGCACCCCCTTGATGCAAAGAACTTGCTGATAACACTAAGTTAAAAAGTAATTTCTAAAAAAACAAAAAAACAAAAAACACACATGCATATAGGAAAAAAGGCTGAAGAGATACACACTGAAAAGTGTTCCCAATAAGTACGGGGATTACGCCTGACTTCAGTAGTGTGTGCTTTCTAGATAGCAATTACAGAAAAATCACTCATCACCCAAGACAGCCAAGACAAGCCACCTTTATGAACAAGCTTCTCTATTTCACTTAGGTTGACAACAAAGCCTAGAAATTCTTAAATGAAAGAAAAGGTTAATGAAAAGCGTTTATTGGAAGGAAAAAAATAAGGTTTAAAAACAAACTTTAAAATGCTCGACCTCCTGGGCAAACCATTTGAGGACAGTTTGGTTTTAAACATCTTAAGCTCATCAAGTTAAGTGCCCTAGCACTGGATATTAAATCCTGGTCTTACCACTTACTAGTTGATCTGTGTGACCTTGGGTTGGCACATACCCTTCCTGAGCCAGTTTTCTCTTCTATCTACACAGAGCACAGACCTCACAGGACTCTTCCAGGGACTAAGGGAACCCCCTGACATGTTAGCTGATTACTGTCCCTTTTTTCCTATAAGCACATCTCACTTTTGTGATTTGAAAAATCAACGAATGAAAAGCACATCAAGACACTAAGAAAAGCAAGAACTCTAAATTGCTCCCAATATTCTAACAATATAGACTTTTTTTAGCACCACTAATAGATGTGTCTCTTTTTGAGAAGTTGCTGATAAAATCCCAGATCTCCCTTCCAAGTACACGAAGGCCATTTCTCATGGGCTTACAATGACCAATCTGGCCACAATAAAGACCAGCAATCACATCATTAAAAACCTAGTCCAACTTAACAGTACTGATGTCTACAGCCATGTTTACTCAACTATAAATTTTCTTATGTAAAAAGTAAGAGCAAAAAGGAATTACTTTGAGACTAACAGATTCTTAGCAAAGGGTTCAATTTTTAGAGTGTGAGTGGACCTGGAAGGAGAAATAACTTACGCCAACAATATAAATTTAATACAGACACACAGCCTTCTGAGAAGAGACCTTTATCAAGGATATCACCGAGGTCTATCCTCTGCAAAAGATAAATCTATGATTTTTTAAAAAAATATTTTTTTAAAAAATTATTTATTTATTTTTAAAGAGAGGGGAAGGGAGGAAGAGAAGGAGAGAAACATCAATGTGTGGTTGCCTCTCATGTGCCCACCACTGGCGACCCGGTCCGCTACCCAGGCATGTATCCCAACTGGGAATCAAACCTGCGACCCTTTGGTTCGCAGACCAGCACTCACTCCACTGAGCCACACCAGCCACAGCCAAGCCTATGATTTTGATAAAAGTATAAATAAGCAATGCCTGATCTGAAAGATCTGTCCCTACTTATATCTTGATTAAAGCTACAAATCACCTCCTTTATAAAAAGAGTACCTCAGAACTGTGGTTCTCAAATTACTGTGCCGAGGTACCCTCAAGGTATCAGAGTGAACTCACAGGTACTCTGGGATATTTCAAGTTTTTGAGGGAAATACAGCAATACTTGACAACTGTCAGGTGCTGCACAAACCACTAGCTTGAAGTTGTTCATTTCAATATCTAATCAGGCTACATTCCTTTGAGTAACACTTAATCTTTGCAAAGCTGGGATAAAAAGCAAGATTCACGTGAAAATCAACCGGGACCACAAAATGATTCTAAGGTGTGAGAGGCTATATGCAAGGGCCAAGGATGTTAAGAATGAAAAAGAAATGTTCTTTGTTCATTTTGTGTTGTTTTTTTCAACAGGCTACTAGGTTGTTTGGATGTAAATATTTATTAAGGCTCATCTGAATCCATTTTTTAGTTATAAGGTTACTCCAATGAATTATCTATTGAAAGCTGAAGTGGCAGCAAGATGCAAAAATCACCTGCAATGTAAACAAGAAGCTGGTAAGGTTGCTTACACAAAGGATACATGCTTGTTTCATGAGTGACCCTGTGGCTGCCACATACCATCCCCCCCAGCCATCATCCCAAGAGGAAGCTTAAAAAAAAAAATCACTTTACTTTTCAATTTTGATCTCCACAGAATGATGTCTGTCAATACTAGATACTTTTTCCTTCTTCACTTCACACTCCTTTCTGTCGGAGAGCTTTTTCCCAGCAGGTTCGTTTTTGGCCTACAACATAACACACACAGAAATGGCTCACAGACCAGGTCTTCCATGTGAAGTTCGTGAGTTACAACAGGCAAGGACTGTCTCACCTTCTCTACGGAGATCATTCTTCCATGAAGTTCAGTTCTGTGGAGATGGCTGATACACTTCGTAGCTTCATCGGATGTTGACATGGTGACGAAGCCATAGCACCGAGCCCCAGGACTGCGGGCGTTGGTCACCACTTTGGCCCCAACAACCTTCACGGGAAAGGGCACTCTTATTTTCTCATACAAATAACTACACAACGTCAAAAATTATTAGCAGTTAACTCATCATCAAAATCATGTCTACTAGTTTTTACTTCTCTAAAATTGTCAGTTCTTCATAGTTATTAAAGCAGTTCTAACTAATCCTGACTTATCAAAATACAACTGCTTTTGATACAATGGCTCTCACAGTGACAAAAAACAAACAGAAAAAGCTAAAAAGAGTTAAACTTCACTAACCACAACTTCTTAATTAATCAAAAGTGGGTCCTACTTGGATCATTTTCTCCAATTCCACTGTATCCATGTATAGCTGAGGCAACATCTACTTAGAAATGCACCCCTATCTACATGGTCCACAGCTAAGAAGCCCTCTAACACAGATGTAGAGCGAACTTCCACTTCCAGCCAGAATGGAATACCCAGCATTAACCCTGCTACCTGGAAAAAATAAAAGGGAGGAAATGCAGGCAATAAGTTTTCAGACACCAGACATTAGGCAACACAGGATGGTGACACTAGCAAGAGTGGAAACACATGAGGCGGCTCTATGGTTGCCCTGCCTTACTGCCTAGAGGTTCCAGGCCATGAGCAGGGAGGAGGAATGGAGGGGCTGGTATCCCTGAAGTGAGCAGAAGTCAGAATCTGAGGAGATCAAAACAGTGAGCAATCATAGTACCACAGAGAGGGCTGAGAAAGGTGGCTGCAGAAAGCTGCACAGAGCATGTGCATGAGAAAACTGCCAAGGCGAGGGAGAGGACCACCTGCAGAAGCAGAGGGAACGATCCCTGGGGCTCACTCAGGGCTGCAAAAGGCCCACTTCTCCCAGAGTAAACCCAATGGCTGGGGGGGAAAGCCTGTAATTCAGGGGTCTCATGCTGAGTGCTCAGAAGGGTGTTGCCTCAAGAGCGGATGAAGGGTTCCTTGAGCTCCGGCCTTGATTAAAGAAGCTGAACAGCAAGCCTCAGAAGGAGCAAGTAACTGAACTGTGACCCAGCAAAAGCTCAAGGAAATTGGTAGGGATGCGAGAATAATTAGCTGTCAATAAGGTAAAAGTCACAATGACTGACGTCCAATCAAAAATGACTGGGTTTGCCAAGAAGCAAGAAAGTCCAGCTATAATGAAGAAAACAAACTAACCAATAGAACAAGACTCAAATGACACAATGACAGAATTAGTGGTCATAGATAATAAGCAGTTGTTTTAGCTATATCTAAATATTTAAGAAGGCAGAGGAAGAGGAACAAGTGAGCATGTCAGATAAATGCATGAATGATATTTAAAAATACCAAAACCAAACTTCTGAGATAAAAAATATGTTAAATGGCACTGACAACAGACACTGCAGAAAAAAAGATTAAGGAACCTGAAGACATGGTAAGAGAAGCTATTCAAAATAAAACAGAAAAAAAAAAGACTGACAATACAAAAGAAATCAGAGCAATGCATAGTCTTAGAAGGCAAGGAATGCAGGAAAAAAATTTAGCAAACAAAATCAACACATATCATCAGTAAAGTGCTTCAAAACAGTGATAAAAAATCTTAAAGCCAGCCAGAGGAAGAAAGGCCATGTGTGTGCTAGGATGAGAAGCATAGCCAACTGGTCAGAAACAACGTGAGCCAAGAGGCAGTGGTACAGCTTTACCACCTGGAAGAAAATCAACCAACCTGGAATTCCACACCCAGTGAAAAGAGCTTGCAAAGTGAAGGCAAAAGAATGACTTGCCCACACACAAATTCCTCATCAGCAACCCTGCCCCACAAGAGATGTTCAAGGAGGAGAAGGATACCAGTGGGAACTTGGATAAGAAGAAAAAGAACTAAAGAGCCCCCAAAATTGTGAATATGTGAGAAATTAAAAACTCACACTTTTTCCTTATTTATAAATCTTTTTAAAGGTAATTGTTTAAAAAAAGACCCACAAAAACAAGCCAATAATATACTGTGTGGTTTATTGAACAGAAAATAACATCACAACGGCTGGGAGTGGGCAATGGCAGCATACTGAAAAAAAGTTGCAGCTCAGCCAAAGGGACAAAAAAAAAAAAAGAATCAAAAGAAATCAAAATACATTGAGACAAATGAAAATGGACAGTCAACACATTAAAACCTATAGAATGAAGCAAAAACCATTCTAAGAGGGACATTCATAGCAACAAATTCCTACATCGAGAAACAAGAAAAATCTCAAATAAAAAACCTAACTTTATACCTCAAGGAACCAGAAGATAGTTATACTAGTTATAGTCACAGGTAATAAGCCGCAAGTCATAAAAAATACCCAATGCAAAAGGCAGCAAATAAACAGCAAGTGATTAAAGAAGAAGCAAGAGAAAATACAGAGCCAGATGGCAGATTTAAACCCCACTGCAAGGATGTTCGCATTAAATAAATGTAAATGTTCTGCAGGACAACTGAAACAATATGGGTAGGGCCAGCCCCTTTGTAAGTGCAAAGAGCCCCTGAGATATAGAAGCCCTGGGTCCCGGCTCTGACCACTTCTGGCTGTGGGTCAACCTGAACATGTCATCTCTTCTTTTTCAACCTGTGCTCTCAATTGTGACAAGGTCCAAGGAATGGTCCATGCTCTCTGGGTTCCCTGCAGACCATGACTTTTGCGTTTCTGCATCCCCCTGCCACTCTGACCCAGGGATGGAAGAGTTCTGCCTGTCTGCAGAGGAAAGCCTCAGAGTACCCCAAACAGGGCCAAAGGTGACAGAAGTCACCTATGCTGATGACACAGGTGTCGGTTCTCATAGCAGAAATGAAGCTTTGCATTTTTCTCTCTCCTTAAGATCAGGGGACTGAGTCAACTACATTGTTTGACCTTTCTATCAAAGTAATTATCCTTGCCAGGGCATAACTTCCAAAGAGAGTTAAACCCAAATGAAGGCAGAGACCATGAGAAGCTCGCATGTCCACTCTGTTTCCCTGCCTTTTCACAGCTGCCTTTTATGAGTTCATCCAAATTACAAAGCCCTGTCCCACCATGGGGCCTTCCTTTATCAGAGCTGAACTCCACAAGCATGCTAATCACCCAGGCCTTGCCCTAAATATCTTCCTCAGGGAACCCACCTCCCAAATCTACATTGTGTCTCCCTGCCATACACAACTGCCATGTTGTAATTTTCCTTAACATACTTATTGGGTGTGTTGTATTCAATATGTGTTTATTTTATAAATGATTTCCCCACCAGCCTGTAAGATCTATGATGACAAGGACTTTATATCTGTTTGCTTAGGCTTCATAATCAGTGCCTGAGTCCAAAAGGTCAACAAAATAAATGAGCAGGTTATGACTTACAAGTTTTCCAAGCCCTTCTAAATGCTTCTTCTGGATCCTATCTGCTTAAGTCACTAATGCATTCACCAATACCTAACTGAGGGACACGGATCTGAGGAAAGGTATGAGCAGAGCACCCAGGACAAGGTAGCCACAGAAATTCTGCCTGGAATCCCTACTACTTCTTAACACTTCCTGGCACCAACTCCTACCTTTCCCTCAGAGGGCCACTTCCCACAGGCACCCAGGAGACCAGGGCCGTGTCTATGGCTTATAAGAAGACTGCTTCATCGCCTAATTCCAAAATAACAGAATCATTTTTAAAAGTTCTTCAAGTTCCCTGGAAAGCTTCTGAACTGTATTATTTCCCTCCTGCCCCCATAGGCAGTATATTAGGTGATTTATTTGTAAACCACTAACACATTCCAGTTCTCAAACTATATACTTAAGATGCTGTAAGATATGAAAGTCAACACTGCATTTACGGTTAAGAAGGAAAAAAAAGTCAGCATGCCAGCTTCAAGTTTTGCATAGGCCAAAGGACAGTAGTGTCTTGGAGAAGTTAGAACCACAAGAACATTCAGAGTGTAGCTATTTATACACGTTTTCTACACAGTGCTCTATGCCATGATGCTCTGCTCTGCCTGTTATCCACTCTCAACCAGAAAAAAAGGCACACAATCCAAAACCAGGTGGCTTTTTCTCCCTTGAGGATCCCCCCATCTGCCTTTTTTAAAACCATAGATGACCACCAATAAATAAAATCAGCAAAAACTCGAGTGTATTTTTTAATGCAAAATTGAGCCTAGGCAGCAAGACATAAGGGAGAGCATACCTTCCCATACTTGCTGAAAAGGTTCTTCAGATCTGTCGCTCGAGTTGTGGAGGACAGTCCACTGACCCACAGATTCCTACCAGAACTGCTGCTGATACGACCTGCAGCAGGAGGCAGAAGATTATGCTTTGCCCCCAGGTATAAAAAGATGCACAACCACTCCTAAGATGTGGCCCTCTCTTAAACCCTAACTACACCCAATTTCAACTCTTCTGATTTGAGAATTGAATTACTGTCGGTACCACGGACAGAAGATGAAAAATTTGGATGGCAGAAACAGAGTTTTCTTACTTGAGGAATAATCATGTCGAGGTCAGTTACAAACTGAAATGTCTTCCAATGATCAGATCACAACCAAGATAACAGTTTCTATAACCCTTGTTATATTATTCAATGGAGAATAGGATTGTAAAAGGATGCAGTGTAACACAATTTTTACTATCCCATAAATGACAACCGTAAGAGAGACATAAAACACAGCTCACCAACATTTAAAACTAATCTCGAGATACAATTAAATGGTTTATTCCAGCAATCCACAATAAAACTACTGGATCCAGAACGTGACAATTTCCAGGCTCCTCCCTCCCAAGCTAAGGGATCCATAGGTGGCTTCCCACCATGTAGGTTAAATCATACCTTTTTCATCTTTAATGATTGGCTTTATATCTTTTTCTTCCTTAAAAGAACTAGAGACAAAAGTTAATGTTAATCACACAGAAAAAAACAAAAGAGAACTAAATTAAAAATTAAAATGTGCTAAAACTGAATACCTACCAGAAAATTAGTCTGAAATAAAATTTTAACAGACGCCTTTACAAGCTTATATTGGATATCTGCCCCCCCAAATACAATGTCAGATTCTTAAATCAATCGATTTAACTGAAGAGAACACTTAGCAATTTAAAAGCACAACCATAGTAGGTTGAGAAAAAGAAAAGAAATCAAATCAGCCATTAAAAATACAAAGAGAAATCAAACATTCTTTAGAAATAAACTACAATTTCGTCAGTCTGGCTGGCCAATTGCAGAAAAAAACAGCTTATGTGTGTCATTAAACGACCAATGAAAAGGAGATAGCGTCTGGTCTAAAACCGAGAAAAAACAAACCTCATTTTCTGATCAGCGCCCTCACTGGCTGAGGACTCTTTAGGAGCCGGAGGGACTTCATTACAAGCTTCAAAAGCAAACTTCTTCACGTCTTCTTTGCTATCTCTGGGGTCTGGGCTTGAGGCTTCCCGGGGCGCTTCCGCGACCTCCTCGCTAGAGGCTTCCGCGCGCTCTGAGGCTTTACT